>NSDO01000120.1:203198-220072 GCA_002286825.1 Lagenidium giganteum
TGGTCGACACCGCCCATGTTTTGCTGGTAGAAGCGAACTGCAGCACAACTTGGCACTTCAATGTGTGATGCGTGGTGGCGTCGTCGAACGGTGCATGGCGCGGTGCTCAAACCTGTGCACACCACATGAACAGGCTTGGTATCTTGCCAACCAACTGCACAAATATCGTCGAGCTGACCAACACGAGACGTTGCGATTCGCAGTGTTCCACGCTCTGCATTCTCGGACTTCTGAATCACAACATCCAAACAGAAACCTTTTCGGTTAGTTATGATAGTCCCACACGCAGACAAGCCAATGGAAAGCAGCTGGATGAACAGAGCGACACTGGTGTAGAATCGATCACACACAACAATGTGTCTTGAGCCTTCATATTTTTTCACATTGCGGAACAGAGCCGCAGGCCCAGTCGTGAACGCGTTGATCTCGCCGTCGCTGTTGGTTTTGCCTTTGTAGACTTCGAACTTGCTGCCGAATCCACTGCTGGCACAACACACCATGAATAACTTGATCCCCTACTTGTGCGGCTTCATTGGGTTATACATCTTGGCTGGAACGCGACTGCCAAAGCAGCGAATAGTACCTTCATCGAATGAAATTGCTTTTCCTATGGCAAACGACGAGCTGAACGTTTTGTTCAGTGCATCCACGAGGAGATTGACCTTGTAGTAGCAATCACTGCTAGCGCTAGCGCCTTCGTTGTCAGCAAAGTGTAGACAACGTGCAACGTCTCGATAGCGATCCCTTGACATGTATGTGCCCAAAGGTGCCAATCTCAAACGGACCTTGTGACACAGTGCGCCAGTGGTTTCTCATGCCACATGTCCACGGATGCAAACTCCGTGCAATAAGCAAGCCTGTAAATGTGAGCAAATCTTGTGTCCGGATGGGCTTGATGTTGTGCCAGCCACTCTGCTAGACCAGAGGGTGAGATCACAGCTTCCAAAGGAACAGACATACTCGGATATGCATCTTTGGTCAGCTGGTTCTGTGCACACACATCGTCCACCGCGTCCTGGTTCGGCAGATTTATCTGCGCGAGGTCGAGCGGATCCATGCTGGCACAGTCGTTGTCATTACTGTCCTCGTCCTCGTCCCCACTCTCCAAGYATTGACCGTCATTGGGGGCTGGGTTCGCGTGCTCGGTGCCTGTGTTGAGCAGCTCCATCATCGAAATTCTCGTTGCCACTTGCGTGGCATTGTCGTTGTAGCGCTCGATGCCATCGATGATGACCTGCTCACCCATCACGTCCACGATCGCACTTGGCACGTTCAGGTCGACGCGGAACAACAGTTTGCGCTTGCTTCTTGGGACGTCGACGACCGTCCCAGACACCACAAGCTCGTCTGGTGGTGGCACAAACTGCCCCTTCATGCGTGTGGCGGCTGCGCGCAGCGTGCCCCACGCCATCTTGACGCCCTTGCCCATGTAGGTGCGCGCATATTCGTCGTGCACGAGATTCCGTCGCGTCGCTCGCATTCCCCTCCAACCGTTGATTCTGCAACTTGAAATCTGTATTGCGTAAGACAGATGCTTAGCAGGGCTGTGCTACTGAGCAGCACGCTRATCGCTCGTCTAAACCTGTCGATGCTACCCAGTAGCATTCGAATAATGACTTCACAATTGTATGCTTGGTGGTGGTTCGTGCGACTGAGTAGCACCAACAGCTTCTATGCTACTGAGTAGCATGGCCGGCGTTGGGGGGTTAAGCAAAGAATGGTGTCTCTTGATTGGCCCCAACGGGCGCGGATATTTAGCCAATCATCGGGCGTGATTTTGCGAAAACATATCATGCATTCCACCCACCGCACAATTGCAGCAAAGAGCTGGATTCTCGCAGGTGACACATGCTGGTGATCACATTGATACATGGCCGTGACGCATCATCATCAGTGAGCATGTGCTCACCACCATTGTGGCGTGTGACTGTATATGACTGCGTGTTTGGGTTCTGATCCTGTGGCTTGGCGAGGTGGCTGTTGCCGGAACCTGTGCCACAGCGCGATTGGTGTCCACGGCACCACATGCATCGCTCCGCTGGCGCGGTTTACAGTGGTGAGCAATCTTCTGAACATTCATAGAGGCAGATATTTAATCATTCATCGTTTGCAGCCCCAAGCCGCAATGATTGATAAATTCGTGATTTGAGCAAGTGGTGGCATGTCTTGGGGTCCGACCGCTGCAGGATGCCCCTCTCAACGGATGGCTCCGTTGGCCAAATATTTCGCGACTCGATTTCGATGATGGGCCACCCATTGCGGCATTGCGCGCTTCGTCGGACAGCGTTGTGTGCTGCGCGAATCCGGCCATTCATGCGGTTGATGGGAGGTGAATAAATTTTTGACGAATTCAACCGACGCGACTGAATATTTCTCGGACTGCTTCACAAGCACCACACTCACGCACGGGTTGTGGATCTTATCTGTCGCACTTGAGTGGGATGGGACATCAGTTCCTCCAAGTCTAAAGCCGCTGGATTCCACGCAGAGAGAAAGACCACCTGCGGTGCAATGGAGCTGTTCGCACAACTGCCAATCGATGGCGATGTATCCACGCCCCAGTCGCTGTCGACGACGGCGTCGCCGCTGCCACGCCTCACTCACTCACAACGCAATTTGCTCGCTCTGCCACAGCCGCAGCCACCACCACCACCACCTCCACCACCACGCTTTATCACTTCGATCATGTTTGGTACGCGCCATTCCGTGCACCCATTGCGCCGCGCAGCCTCGCTATCGATGGAGGAGCGCCGGTGCCAATACCCAAGCAAGCACTGCGACTACCATCGCGCCGTCAAGCGCAACGGCGAGCTGCATCGCTTTTGTGAGCTTCACCGAGAGATCGCCAACCGCAATCAGCGCAAACTCGATCGAAAGCGTCGCATGAAGAAGAAGCGTGCCCCGGATTCCGCTCCGACATCGCCATGTTCCGAGCCATCGTCCACCCAGCCACCAGCACCAGCCAGCGCGCCGACGACACCTGCCAGCGAGCAAGTGACGCCGCTCCCGGAACTGCCCGAGCCACTGCCATTCGATATCAACCCGCTCGATCTACCAGAGCTCGACTCGCTGTTCATCTCGGACAGCGTCGAGCCGATCTCCCCGGAGCCCGCTCCTGCCGTTCCTCACGATCTACCTGTTGTCGGCAACGGAGGCATCTTGGATGACGTCGAAGCAGTCAACTGGTTGGTGGAGGCCACCATCGAGTGGGGATCTGAGCTCGAAACCATCGGATGAGCAGATTCTTGTCGTATCACACGTTTATTTATCACAGTACACATCGCAATGTTCGCATCTAGCAGTGCAACGCTTTCCCTTTGGTTTTCTTCATTGCCTGTCGATCTCGTGCGTTATGCTGTCTCAGTCAATATCGACAAGACTTGGGCTGGCATTGGTGGTCGAGATCGACCAACAAGCTCGAACGATCGCTTAACAGGAGGCCAGCATGTCCCCATTTGCACGTTACCGTCTACAGGAAGGTCGCAAACGGTCGACACGTCTATCTGCGTGCAGGCACCGACTCCCGTGGAGCCAGTTCCTGCCTTGGCGTGTTACTCTGCCATCATCTACCGTCTCGTACCGACTCAATTTTCAAGATCGATGAGTGCCAGTCTCGCTCGGTGCGAACGCAGGAGCGTGCCGATGGACCTTACTTTCGCTGGTCTAATGTCGCGTATTTGGCAACAATTTCTCGCTTGGCTGCCAGATCTTCCTCAATTTTCGAGACGGCTGTCTTAGTGACCTGCTTGGATTTGCCCAGCACGTCGCGTTCTTTGAGGGACTGCAGCTGCTCGTTGATCTGAGCAAGCAGTGACTGCTCGCGGGCGTCTATCTTGGCCACCAGCGCAGTCATGGCCGGGTTGCTGCGCGTAGGCATGTGGAAGCGCCGAGCACACCCATTGCGACCGTATCGTCCTTCCTCCGTCTCGTCACAACACCGCCAGCGCTTCGCACGATGGAGCATACACGAGTCACTGATACCGCCACCGCCGAGACCCGCGCCTCCGCCGGCTCGTGAAGGACACGAGCGCACGCACGCGAGTTCGTATGCCGCGGGATGGTACGAGCACGCGTAGCGGTTGTTTTGCTCTTCCGAGTATTCGCGCTTGCACAGCCGGCACTGTACGCGCCGCTTGTGGTAGTCGTGAAGCAGCGAGAGCTTGGTCCGGATACCGTCTGTGTTGAGTGCCTGCGTTGCTTTGACCGTGAAGTCCTCTGTCAAGTGGCGTTGGTGCATGATGAGCCCGTGTTTCAAGTCGAACGACGCTCGCACCATCACGCGCTGCGACCAGATCTTGACCCATTGCTGGAACCGATCGCGTAGAATAACTTTTTGTGAGTGCCCGAACATGAGCTTACCTAGCTCCGCCCGGCGCAGCCGAAGGTGGAACTCCCGACGGTGCTTGCGCTGCAGCCGACTTACGTCGGCCAGCTTCGTCACGCGCTCTTGGTTCAGCTGCTGCAGTTTGTCTTCCAAGCGCTTGGCCTCACGCTCGTTTGCCTCGACGATAGCACGTCGAACGATGAGCTCCGTCAACATCGAGAAGTACAACTGTTGCAACTGGTCTCGCAAATACGGCGTACTGAAGCGTTGTGGGCGATCGTGGATCACGTCAGAGTCCATCGAGGAATTAAAAAAGTGAATGCGCTTCCACTCTCGCAGTCGCTCTTCTTCCACTTTGATCGCCTCTTTCAAGGCCAAATCTGCTTTGTCGAAGCGTTCGTGGCACAACCGCGCGTATTCGCGCTTTGCCTTCGCGTCGCTGACCACGTGCTCTCGTTCGTGCATGATGCGATCGAGCTCAGGCTTCATTTTGGCCAACTTGTCCTCTAGCGGCTGCTGCTGGCGTTGCCAGAACAGGGCGCGCTCTGCAGCCTCGAGCCACTCGCGTTCAGCATCAGCCACCCTGTAAAACGTCTCTGCAGCTGCCATCATGCGATCTTGCACGAGCTTGGCTTCCAGTGCTGCCTTTTTCTCCATCGCAATTCGTTGTGCTTCACGGAGACGGTCTGCGATGCGACTAGCTTCGATGTCTGCGGCAACTCGCCCCTCTAGCATTTGTTGGATGAGGTACTTGTCAAATTGCCGAGCCAATGCCTTAGCTTCGGCTTCAGCCAGATCACGTTCGCGCATCTGCAGCGATAACTCGTCTTCGACGCGCACTTGAGCCCACTCGCGATACAAGCGATGTTTCTCGTTCTTGCCAAGCTTGATCTCGAGTCGACGGGCTTCCTTGTCGTTGACGTGGTTCTTGTCTTCGACCATTTTCGAGAATTTGGCTTTCATTGCTTCGATGTCCAGTTGGCGCAAGTACTCACGCATTTCCAGCTCGGCGCTAGCCATGGCTTTGCGTTCACGCATGAACAACATCGTTTCTTCCAGGTAGAATTTTCGGCACAAGCGTTCTTCCGCATGCATTTCCTTACAACGTCTGTCCAGCATCAAGCGCTCTTCCTCCGCTCGCCGTTGCTCGTCTTCTCGGCGTTGGATTTCCTTGCGAAGAGCCTGGAATTTGCCGTATTCTTTCTTCCAGGACTGCACTGTGAGCTGATATTGTCGCGACCGAGCAACCCACAAGCGCTCCAGCTCCAAGTATGAGTAGCCATGGACTTGGTTCTTTGACGTCTCTGTCACCAATGCATGACTATTGACTTCACGGTACACTTTGGTCAAATACAGCCCTTGGCTTGTCGTCTCTTCCGCCAGGTTTACCAACAGTGGATGCATCAATTCATCCAACACAGCACCAGCCAACTCGTCGACAGCAATTTGGTCGTTTTCCTTCTCGAACTTCCCTCGCAGTGAGCTATCTTTCTGGCAAAGAGCGTGTTCGATCTGATGCATCGCTAGCCGCTTCTCACATGCACGAGCGACGCGCATCAGCGTCATCTTGCTGGGTCGCGGCGGTCCCAAGGCCTTGGGACGCCGACTTCGCCGGAGAGTGGCTCGATGGAATTTGAACAAGCGCTTTGTCTCCGCGACCGCACTCTGTCGGTTTGTTTTCTTCCAAGTGAGCTCGTAATCCAGCTGGATTTCGAGCTCGTCGTGGCAGATCGCATCCGCCACAATCGCTTCATTCCGGACTTTTGAATCCCACCAACGCACAATTCGACGAATGTCGGTGTCTTCCATTTCCATCATTTTGCATTCTTCACGTTCCAGTTGACGCTCGTAAACATAGAATTTCTTTGCGTTATTGTCCTCCGCTTCCATCGCGTGTTGCTCTTCTTCTCGATGCAGAGCTTCCAGGGCAACAATCTCGCACGATCGAATGTACAGCGTTCCGTCCCACTGCAACGGTCGTGTGAGAACAAACTCGTCTACTTGTCGGAATTCCAATACTTTGACAAGCCCAAACCGAGTGCGCAGGATCGATCCTGGGTGGTAGTGATATAATTTGGCCATCATATTCTCTGTATCCCGTCGACCCTGTTCAGCCTTTTTCAGTCTCTCAGTGACAAGCTTTAGCTCACTGACGACGTGGTCCTTTTCCGCCACAGTTCGCTCGTAAATCTGTTTCATCTCGTCGCTGCACCTGATCAAAGCTGGCCCGTGAAATTCAGCAAATTCGGCCTCTTCGTCAACACCTGCTTGTGCATGAAACGCTGCCTACAGCACCACGATATACATGCCGTGATGTCAAGAATAAATTCAATGGCATACTTTGAATGCAGGATGCCACGTACTTGGCGTTCGCGTTGTGCTGCAACCAGTGCTTTTCGAGCTTCCTCAAGGACTGCTTTTGCATCATCGTCTTCTTTGAGCAACGCAACAGCTCGCACGTGGTCTGCTTCAACGCGAGGCAACTTCCCCAGCACAGCGTTGTTTTCTTTTTGAACACTTTCGAGAAATTCACGCTGCACGGCCAACAACACGTTCGTGTGTGCATATTGCTCGTTCAAGCGATCCACTCGATAGTAGAAGTTCTTCAGTCGACCATGGAACAAAATCTCGTCCTGGAACGATGCTTTGTGGGCTTCGTGCACGAGACGCGCGAAAAGATCATCCGAATCAGAAAAATCCAAGCTTGATCGATTGAAACCGTGACGAAAATTGATTTCGTCGATGGATTTTGGATCTCGTCTGTCATATAACAGTGCCTCTGTGAGTTCAAGGTCCCGCGCTTCTTTCTCGAGGCGAAATCGTTCGTTTTCAACCGTCTCGAGATGTTTGCTGTTTCGAAATTTCAAAGGTTTACCACCGATTGCTTGTTTGCGGTGAATCTGAACTTCTTCATTCAGTTGAATGTCGGCGCCTTGGCCCTGTGTGGGATCATCATATGACTTCGACATTTCCTTGCCGCATTTCTTGCACTTCAGGCCAGTCTCGTACTTTGCTCCCCACGCTTTCAAGTCCAAATGCTCACAAGGGAACTCACCCGCAACCGCCAGGTGAAAGTTCGGGATCTTGAGACGCTCTGCGGATATTTGATCGTTTTCCGCGTGCATCACACGCAACTCTTCCTGGTTGGAGCGAGTAATGTCTTCGATGATGTCGCGTTCTTTGTTTATCCGGTGCTCGCGCTCTCGCCGCTCGTGGTCGCGCTTTTCAGCAATCCGACGCTCCTTCCGCTCCCAGGTTTTCTTCACAAGCGCCAGTCGGCCATCCACGAAGTGCGATGCAAAGTTCTCTTTCACATCCGCCAATGCATCGCTCATGGATATCGCGACGCCCGTGTGTTGTGCCACATTTAGGCGACGCTGCGCTTGAAAGTCCATTTGGGATGATAGCTGTTCGTTGTAGGTGGTCATTCGAATTGCATCGTCATGGAACTGCTTTGCCCGGCGTTCCACGTCTCGTTCCTTCATCTTCTGCAGGTAAACGTCTTCGTTCTTCTCACGTTCGCGAGCGTCATTTTCTGCCGCGATTGTCTTGGCTGTCTCTTTCTGAAGCTGCTGGATCTGCTCGACCTTACGTTGTTCAAGTTGCCGCTCTTTCGACACGCTTTGTCTTTTTATCTTTAATGCAGCGGCGCAGGCACTAGCGAGGAACACAGCGTTGGTCTCTTCGAGGTTGTACCAACCAGTTACCATATTCGACTCAGCATCTGGTCCAACCAGCTTTGAATACAAGTGAAGGGCAAGTTCAGCATCACAACTCGTTCAAGCGGTGGATAAGCGTACGGACGCACCTTGTAGGTGATGCGGAGCTTCGTTTTCGCTTCTCTCCATTCAAATCGTGCTCCAGAGACCATAGCATTGCGATGAATGTGGCCGGTTGATTCTGGCGAGGTCGCGTGGTCTTCATCTGACTTGAAATTGATATACTGACCGAGTGTTTGCATGGCGCGATGCTCGATGGGCTCAATAAACGCCACTTTTCGGGACTGGAAACCAAGTCTGCGCACGCAACCAGTCATTAAAAGATGCTCACGCAGCAAAGTGACTCACAATCGTGCCGTACTTCGATGCTTCCATCCGAAGTTCTTGATCGGAGGTATCCGCAGCTTCCAAGTGCTTGTCAGCAACTTGCACGATGCGCCCCCGACGAAGCGACACATCGACATCAATCTGGCGCGCAATCTCCTTCTTGATCTCGGTCTTGAGCATCTTGGAGTAAAGCACCCGCTGGAACCTTTGAACGTGTCCGTGCAAAATCTTCGAGTCCCAGGTTCGGGCTTTGCTCTTCTCGACACGAATGAGCTCTTGTAATAATTCAGCACAGCGTTCACTGCTCGTTTGGCTCGATTGCACTCTGATCATCTTCACCATTTCAGACAAAAACTGTTTTTCCTTTTGCACCATAAGTTCGAGTTTTTCTTCATCTCGGAAATCGTGGATGCGCTCTTCATACGACGCGACGTTGTGTAGAACGACCTTAGCAGTCAACTGTTTTGGCATAAAGCCGTTCCGATAACCAAACTCGAAGCAAAAACAGAGTCGCGCGCCATAAAATTCAAACGTCAGTGGTCCGTGCGTGATGTCCTAATCATCGACACGGAAGCTGAATATTTAGATATGCGAGATCAGATTGGCAGTGTATCGAAAAGCCGACATACCTTCCCACCCAAGTCCACGAAAGACATCAGCTGGAGCGAATCGAAGTCGCTACCAACAAACAACCTGACTTCTTGACTTCCTGGCTCGATGTCGTCATCGTCTGCGAGGTCGCCGTACGCCATTGTCTTTCGCTCGTATCGGAGCCGGTGGACTTCAAATTTTATTCGATAAAAACAGTGTTTGGGCAACTTGAAGCTTCCTCTTAGATGCCCAAGCATCTGTCCGTCAGTCAGCACGATGACATCTCGAGGAATTAGCTCGTGATCGACCCACAGAGACTTCTTGACGTGGTGGTATTGCCACCAATTAAAAGTGCCAGTGAGCGGGAAAATGCACTTTCGTAGTTTCTGATTTCCCTGATGGAACCGCTGAATGGCACGCACAAGATCGAGACGCAAACTGGCATGCTGCTGCTCAATAAAACGATCCCGCAAATTGGCGAGACGGACTTTGGTCTGGTCCAGGTCTCTCTCATCGAGTTTCTTGACTTCTCGCATTTTCCAGCTCTCCATTTCCAGTCGTTTAGCTTTCTTGTAGTGCTCCTGAGCTGGTTCTGCAGACGTTTTCATAATTTCGAACTTGCTCTGCATGGTGACTTGAGTCCACAACGAGTTTAAGTTCGGTGCAGGTTTTGTAATGTCTGGAATTGCCTCGATCTCAGCCTCCGTCATTGGAACTGCCTGCTGTGGTTGAATCGCACGGCCGATCACGACGGGCAAGTCTTGGCGATCTTCGTCGATCTCGTCTAATTCAAGCTGCAAACTTGCTTCTCGTTGTTGCGCTGCTTCTAGCAGCGGGGCCAAGGCTGTCCCAGACCGCTCTGCAATGTCTAATCGTTTCTGCAGAGTAACAATTCGGCAATCTAGATCTTGGAGTTGTTGCATGAACGTTCCACGGCGTGCCACTAACATATGGAATTGCATCTTTTCGTCCTCACTGGGATCTCGCCGTGGAGGACCAGCAAGCAATGTGCTCAGATCCTCGTACTCGTGAGCAATGTTCTTGATCTCCAGTAGCAACACGTCGCGGCGGCCCATAATTGTGCGACGATCTTGCGCCAGATTCATCTTGACCACTTCAATCTGCTCCAACTTCTCCTCCAGCATCATTCGCTTCGATTGAGCCTCGAGGTGCTCATTGCGCTTCAGCTCGTGCTCTGGGATGAACGCATGCGATGCGTTGGCGCTTATCGTGTGATCGTCCATGCCTGGCCGATCGCCACCGTCTGTAGCTGAATTCCATTCTCCAGGCTCAAAGGCCGTGCCGTAGACTCCCACGGACGACGTGGTCACCGTACGATCAAAAGGAACGCGCGCGTCGGCATCTTCCTGTCCCTCCATTTCTTCGATCTCAGCCTTCATCAACTCGACCTGGGCATCGAACTGTTCCTGATGCTGGCGCTGACGTTCTTCCTCATGTGCAAGCGAGTATTCCTTGGCCTCCACCAACTGCTTCTTCCAGAACTTCATGTTCATCTTCCGGCGGTACACGCGTTGGTCTTCGACAAACTTGTCTTTCTCAGCCTTTGCCTGGCGCTTGGCTTCTAGCTCTTCTTCGGCACGTTGTCTCCGCTTCTGCTCAATCTCTTCCAGAATCCTGCGGTTTGTTTCCTTATCAGCTTTGGCTTTCAACTCGCGCACTCGCTGCACCAGGGGCGCACGACGGTTGTTGCGCTTGCGGATGCCGAAGAACATCTCCTTTTCCAACGCTTGCGCTTCATCAAACTGCTCCTTGAAGCGCAGCTTGATGTTGAAATACTTGTGTGATTCCGCATCCATCTGATGCACATGCACTACGTGCTCGCGCAGATAGCGCCGGCGCCGCAATGGGGGCAACTCAGCATACTTCCAAGCCGTCTTGAGCGCATTAATTGCCTGCATTGACGCCACCAAACGCGTCAACCAACCCCACACATTGCCACGCTCTTGCAGTCATCAGGTCTACCTCTTCCCGCCCCATTTCCTTGATACGCGCCGCTGTCTCTTTGGCATGTTGGATGTACGAGTCCAGCACGTGGAAGCCGTTCATGAGTTCCCGCTTGGCAGACAGCGCTTCGTCGGTATCTTCTTCATCGCCATCGTCATCATCGTCATCACCGTCCTCTTCCTGCCATATCTCTGTCATCAACGCAGTTGATAAATACGATCCATCAGTTCCAGGTCATAGTCGTGTGCCTTGTTGGCGTCATTGACCACTCACTCGCCATCGTCTCCATCGTAAACTCAGCGACATTGAGGCCGCGTGAGAGCCACTCCGCCAGCGCCTCACTCTCCAGCTCGTTCTTGGGAACCGGTTTCTTTGTCTTCGCCATTTGCTTTGCTTTGGCAGTGGATCAACCACTCAGCGACACGTGCTGCAGCAGCTCGCCCAGCACCAGCGACGCATGTGTCTCCATCCGCGCTGCGTCCTTTGGTGCCATGTCATTTAGTGACACAGGGATAGTGACAAGGTGGTCGAATGGTTAAAGTGTCGTTATGGCTAATATGCCTAAATACTGTATCACGGTGCTGTCGTTGGGAGTGGTGATCGTGCTGCTGCTGCTGCTGATTAACAATGTCCTCCCAAAGCAATGGATGACCACGACGTAATTGTGATCGTAGTCACGGTTTGGAGCAACTAATGCTGCTCGGGATGGTCCAATCTGTCACATGTTGTTTCACCCATGGCCAAGTCCGTGGAAGCAGGAATCTTGAGGATTTATCTGCTCTCCATCACTCGCGGACTCGCTCAGGCCATGGACGTCAAGAGGAGGACCAAATGATGCCTCGATCCATGCTCCGAGATCGTAGACTTGCGGAGTCGGGTGAGTCGCGGTCTCGTGGTTTGCAGTCGGAGCCACGAAGTCGGGGGGTGGATGCGACGGCAAGAGCATTGGTGGAGGAGAAGGTGGCATCGATCTTACGGCGTATCCATGGTACTGGTCGACGGAATGGAGCAATGGTCGGAGAGATCGCTGCCTTGATGACGTCGACGTTGACGAGCCGCTTGAGCGGGTGGCTGGCGCCGGTGGCTGCTTTGATGGCTCACTTTGACGCGCGAGCTTGCGTCTCCGCTCCAGGCGTCGCTGGTTGCGGTTGGCTTTGGCGCGATGGAACTCGCAAAAGCGATGGAGCGTGCCTGTGCGCTTGACAGCGCGTTCGTTGTTGCATGGCTTACTCGGGTATCCACACAGAGTGGTCTGTACGCGACGGTTGGCGTGCGGGATGCCCGCGAAAGCCGGCGGCGCGTCATGCGCCATCCCGTTGCGTTGGTCGGAGAAGTTCCAGTAGTGAAGTCAGTGCGCTGCTTACTTGTGGCCCACTGGAATTGAGCGACACAATTGTAGGACAAGACTGGCTTGGCAATGCAGCGGTGGTCGTTCTCGGAACACAGCCAGTTCCTGTTATGGCCCGTTCCTGTGCAACACAATGCGTAGTCTCGTCGAGGCGAACACGCTGGTGTCTGGTCTGGATTGTGCAATGATAAGATCGCATACTGCCGCTGCCAATCTGACAAGGTAACCACGGCAGCAATCACCAGCGATCTAGACAGACCCAGCGCCTTCGGCGCCGTAAGCTCCGCCATGTTGGCGTCCGTCTTCATCTTTAGCAGGTGTCTTCGAATCAGCACCATTCTGAGTTACATAGCGATCATTCAACGACGAATTTTTGAGAGCGGATAGATCACGGGCGATGGATTTCGCGAACTTTTCTGTGACGCACTCAAGTGAGCAAAAGCAAGAGCATCCGGTGATGCGTCGGTTTGACAACAGCTGCCGAGTGGGCGATCAAAAACGGCGAAAAGCTGGCCAATCCATTCAAGAGTCGTGCTGATCAACGAGCAATCGGCTCGTTCTACTCACGCAGCAAGGCTGCAGCTTGATTTATGGCTTTTGAGCTGCTGCTAATGAGTGTGGATCATACCAAGAGCCACTGTCTCAAGCAGCTTCGGGGAATTGATGGTACAGGGCTCAAGCGTGTGCAGGTTGCGTCGCCAATCCAGATGCCTGCATTTCAGATCTACACTTGAATGTGAATAACACACGCGCGTGACAAAGGTGCGCACTCGGTATGACAATCTTCAGCACTAGAAAACGCGAAACATCGTGGACATTTGTTGAAACTACTTGTACGCGATAAATACTAAACTGGGGATGCCAATCAACGCAACAGATTCTTCAAACAGAACTGTCAAGTTCGAGCCCCCACTCGACGCTGGCTTCGAGGAGCCAATTGACGGCTTCGATATCTTCCAAAATGCCTCTGTTGTCGATGGCGGACATATCGCATGGAACGGCAGCAGCCGCGTGCGTCAGTGTTGGACTATTCAGCGCAGTGTCGCTTTCGGTGATATAGAGCGACTCGAGCGACTCAAGCCCCGTGAAGTCGATCGGGTTCAGCTCAAACTGCAACGCATCCGGGAGCTCCGTCGGCGACACTGGCGCAGTGACTGGTGTCGCTGGTGCCGGCGCGTCCTTGTTAATCGATGCTTCGGAGGCGCAGGGCGACGATGGAACAGAGTCTGTGACCTGCTTCTTGCGCATACACTTCCGATTTCGCCTGGTCGTGAGCAGGCGAAAGAAGTGAGAGACCGCGACCTTTCGCGGCAGCGTGGTGCGGAAGGCCACGCGTGCCCCTCGCCCTCATGGGGACGAGGGGGAAGAATGCGAGCCCGGCGCCCAAGAGCGGCAAAGCGCCGGCGAAGACGAGACCGCCCCTCTCCGAGGAGGAGAAGGACAAGAATGCGAGCCCGGCGCCCAAGAGCGGCAAAGCGCAGGCGAAGACGAGACCGCCCTGTCCGAGGAGGAGAAGGACAAGAATGCGAGCCCGGCGCCCAAGAGCGGCAAAGCGCAGGCGAAGACGAGACCGCCCCTGCCCGAGGAGGAGAAGGACAAGAGGCGCCTAGAAGCGGCTGCGAGACTCAAGAGCGCGTGGAATGGGGGCAAGCCAGCTCTCCAGCTCGGGCTGCAACAGGCTAAGACCGCAGCCTACGACCGGCAAAAGTATGTTATCCCACCCAGTGGCAAACTACGAAAGATGACTGAGGCGGAATGGGACCTCCTGTTTGATTGGAGCCAAAACAGACTGCCTTCAGACKAGGTCCCTGCCTTCGTCATGGAGACGCTGTCGGTTCAGGAACGAGCAGCACTCGGTGTGTATCGAAAAGAGCATCTCGGCCACAAGCTGTTCTGTCACACACCGGACAAGCTGTTCCTCCCGCGGACTAACCCAAAGAAAGTATTTTTTGAAGCTATCCTTTCACGAAGCAGAGCGGACCCCAGCTTCCTCGCCAAAGCCGAGGAGTTCCTCTGCGTCCTCCAGACGATCAGATGTAATATCCAGTCACGATTCACGGAACTGAAGTTTGCTACGAAAGCGCTACGATACAAGTGGGCCGGGGCAACCATTCCCATCGAAGGGGGAATCCTCCACTTGCAAAAGACTGATGGATTCAAACGCGCTCACACCATTGGATGGGATGCAGCCGCACGACATCTGGTTTACGAGATCCACYTGCTGGGGGCTTCGGAGTTGAACGACGCCGAAGTCCTTGTATCGATCCAGCAAATGACGGAGACTCCAGTCCTAGAGATTGTGGAGCACGACCCGTATGGCGTGACGAAGCTGGGGCCTCATTATTGGAAAGTCGCTTTCCGGACTCCCAATTGCCCCCCAGAGTTGATAAATGTACGGCTTGCAATTATTGAGGATGGCTCCAAGCAAACCATTATTGGCATACATCATGCCCGCCGCACGACGTCGCATCCGTGTGGTAAGTGCCTCGGCACCAACCACGCCACGAAGGACTGCACAGCGGACGATGCTGACGCGATCAAGGCGAGATACACCAAGAAATTCGAGGTCTCACTCTCCACGCTACCGCAGATTCCTGAAACCACCACGATGAAAGCATTCGTTGCGGCTTTGGTGGCGGCACGCACCAAGCTCAGCCCACACGAACCTGCCATGCACCCACCTCCGAGCATGCAACCGGAGCCACCGACACCTCCCTCACTGGTGCACAAACGCAAATCCATCATGCACAAGGCGCTGGGAATGACAGCGCCGGCCAACCCGGAATCAAGCGGACGTGACGCCGGCGAGCCGACACCGATCCAACCGGCCAGTGAGCAAGAAGGAAGGGGTCGCAGTACCGCCAGCCAACCCATGCTGAACTTCCAGAACAACCGGCAGTATGGCAAGGCTGCGCTTCGCCAGCTGAGCTCCCGKGAACGCAACAGAATTGAGAGCCCTTCGGCTCCTACGACACAGACCGTGCCAAAGGAGAAGACAGGCAAGGACCTGCCGACATCGTCGGCGGCTCCAAAMGAACTGGCCAAGAAGGCAAGTGGACCAGAWGTGCTTAAAGCTGCAGCCCAGGCATACGTTTCAGCAACGATCCAGTCCTCCATCGCGGAGCACACGATGGAGGAGGACGTGATCATGGCAGACGCTAGGGCGCAAGCCATAGCCGTGCCTCTCCCGCGCAGCCGCAGCCAGAGCCCAGCGCATGCAGAGCGCACGTACAAGGCCACGTCACAACCCAGCTCCAAGCGCACCACTCGACCAAGCTCACGACAGCGCAGCGCATCACCAGGCACCAGCTGCACGTCTTCGAAGATCACTTCCAGGAAGRCTAGCAGAGCAGGCACCAGATCTGGATCACGCACTCCCCCAGCCGGAACCMCCATGCTGAGCAGTGTGACCYCGACGCTGGACAGGGTTGCGGCCTCACTGGWGCACATTGCTGCGAACCAACCGACGAACTGCGTTCCAATTCCCTCAGACGCAACTGCGGACACGGTGGTGGTGCCGTCGCAAACAAGCCCAGTCGATCCACTCCAGGAGGGGCGACAATCGCCACACAAATGGGCGTGTGCAGCGCCAATACATGTGACCATGCCAACGGAGCTTCCGGCTGCCCCTCCGGATGAAGGGGGTGAAGACATGGAAGACACCTTCCCCGACCATCATGACGACACCCCGGAACCATCCGCCTTTCTCGAACCGATCACTCCACCAGACTCGGAACCAGGACGCTCGCCCAGCCCGTCAAGCACATCCACTGCTCGCCGGTCCCGGTCGCCGTCACCCAGTGCGCCTCACGCCGCGGAACGCCAGCTTCAACACACCTTGGACTTGCCACTAGCAACCCAGCAACAGAAGAAACAGAAGGCCAAATCCAAACGATCCAAGTCACCAGGAGGCTCGCTTCAGACCTCGGTGCTCGAACACGTCCAGGCGCACACCACCGAGGACATGTTCAAAGCACAGCAGCGGCAAGACTTGACCCAGGCCGAGGACGCACCGCCCAACCCCTTTGACGCATTGAAAGGTGCATGGAATGGCACAGTATACGTGCTAAAGGAGGACGAACAAGTGCCACAATTGATGTCAGAATGGAAGGCGGCTTTCACCCTGCGTATTCTGGAAGCGCAAGCAGCCGGGCATTGCTGGGATATCTCCATCCATGGCGCCCGCGCTGAAAACCCCACGGAGAGCCTGACCAATTCCTCTGCAGTCGTCAGGCGCGAAACCAATCATTGGAAAGCAAAGCGCTCGGAGGTCATGACTGAGCTATTTCCCAAGTGGATCGAGGCCGGCATCATCGACCCTGCTCAGCTCTCCACACGTTATGCCGGCGGACGTTCGGTGCCGACGGCCAACCAARTCAAGTACATTCTAGACCATGTGGTCAAAGGAAGCMAGAAAACCTKCATGCGATCCGTATCATCCGAATTTTGGGCCGGGGCTGAAGAGATTTATGCGACAGCGGTYTATCTCCAGGAACCGATCTGCATTATGCAGGTCAACGAGGAAGCGGTCGCGCAATTCCAGCTGTACTGTCCTCAAATGACTCAGTACCAAGATGGCCAGATCTTCCCTACCACTCAA
>NSDO01000121.1:4265-22311 GCA_002286825.1 Lagenidium giganteum
GGTTTTGGTTCGGTTCTGTTCGGTTCGCTGTGTTGTACCATTTGTTTCCTTGCTCGAGACCGCCGGAGTCGCACCGTGCACCATGTGCTGATCGCATAAGTGTCCGAGATCTCTATATTTTGGAAAGCTAATGGCGCATGCACTGCTGGCCGAAAGCTTTCCAAATCGGCTCGATTCTGTCCGATGACGTGCGGGGTAGAGACGATACTGTGCATTTGGTTCGGGGTGTGCTAAAGTGGCAACGTCGCATTTCGCACATTTGCTTGCCCAGACTTTTTTTTGGTTCGGGGGGGGCGCAGCTTCGTCCGAACATTTTTCGCGCGCGCGCGCACCTTCGGGCCGCAGCCAAGTTGTCCCAACAACACTGCTCGACGTGGGCAGACGCCACACGTGATTGGCCACTGAGAATGTGATTGGCCACTGTGAATTAATTTTCTACCAATCGTGGAAGTCTTTGTCATGAGTCACTCACAGTGCAAGAAACGCACAAGAAATGTGTGCTGAGCAAACTGTGATTAGCTGCCCTCACACCTCGTTCTGCATCGAATGGCATGGAACCCACCGTGTTTTGGTCCCGCTGACCGTTGCTGACTGATGCACGCGCATGAATGCGTCGACGATGCTCCGATGTCGCTGTCGCTTGAGTGGCACAGCGATTCCAGGCCGGCTGCGCCATCGCGTGTCTTCAAGCTCTGCACAAAGCGAACCCGCACTATCAGTCCCTGCACTGAGGTATGTGCTTGGCGCGGATGAAGTCCACTGCTTGGTCGGGCTGAACGGCGCCGGCAAGTCGCGCGTGCTCGCTCATCTGGCCCATCCGGACGCCATTGCCGCCGCACAGGCGACGCACAGCGCCAGCGCGTCCACGCGACCAACTCGTGTTGCGACGCTGAGTTTCGACGAGCATCGCGCGTTCGTGGCTCGCCACGGCGACGCAGTGGTTGCGGACGTCCTCGGCGGAGTGGCTGCGCCGGCAGCGCGCGATCTGATCGTGCGACTAGGCTTGTTCCCTGTGTGGGACTCGCACGTGCGTCACCTGTCGACCGGCGAGCTGCGGAAGCTCATGCTGGCGCACGCGCTGTTGCGAGTGCCGCGTGCGACGGTGCTGCTCATGGACCAGCCGTTCGACGGACTCGATGCCGCCGCGCGTGGGCAGTTGGAGTGGATGCTGGGGCAGCTCACGCGAGGATTCACGCGGTTGCTGGTGGACACTGGTGGTTGCAACGACTCGCTGGCATACAAGACGCAAGTGGTGCTCGCCGCGAATCGGCTCGAACAAGTGCAGCCAGAACTGCTGAGTCACTTGGTGCTGGTGCACAAGCAGCCACAGGAGCAACAGGGTGTTGCTCCTGCGCTCCAGGTGATAAACGTGGAGAACATGAGCGAAGACGATGTGCAGACCAAGGTTGAGGCATTTCTGGCTGCAGAGGCGAAGAATCAGCGGTCACCGTTGACGGAGAAGGCGCTGATGGCGCTTGTGAAAGCACTGTATGGGGAAGTATGTGCGGGCAAGGAACGAGCGAACGAGCACCCAGCACTGGTCTTGAACAGCGTGTCGATCTCGTATGATCGAAAGCGCATGCTGATGGAAAATGTCAATCTCCGACGCTTGGCGCATGAGCACTGGGTCATTCTTGGTCCAAATGGTTCAGGCAAGAGTTCGCTCATGCGCGTGTTGACGCAAGCACAAGGTCATGGGCTGGTGGAAGGTGGTGTCGCCCTTTTTGGAAACGCGCTGCAAGAACTGGGACCGATCACTGTGGAAGAGATCTCGACCGACCAACACATCAAAGTGGTGCAACGACTGCTGACAGCCGATGCGCAAGCAGTCACTGCAAACGAAGTGATCCTGGAGAAAGCCCTCTCTGCCAAAACAGCAGCCATCGCGACCCAGTTGCTGCAAGTCGACGATCAGACAGTGCTTTCGACGCCATTTCTCGAGTTATCGCAAGGCACGCAGAAGCTGGTGCTGGTGGCCCAGGCCATCGCGCGATGCCCAGACATCCTACTTCTTGATGAAATCACTCATGGACTTGATCCGATCAATAGAGAGGTGGTGCTTCGGGCAATCAACTGCATTGGAAAGCTCAATCAAGAACGCCAAGAAGAGAACTCCAACGCACCACACCTCATCATGATCACCCACCACGAAGACGAAATTCCGGAGTGTTTCCAATCTGTGTTTGCGATCCAGGACCGCAAACTGCTATTGCGTGGTGACACTGCCGCTTAATCCCAAACCATCCGACTGCGCGCAGATCACCATTGCAGCAGATGAGCACGCCGCTCAGAAGCAAGGAGCATCTGCAGAAGTCGCTCAGCCATAATTTCGGGTTGACCAATATAGCGAGCTATCTACGTTTGGTTTTTAAACGGGTACGGTGCCATTTCCTGCCGTCAGAACCGCCTTAGTGAGCGCACATCGCCCGGCAGCAACTTTGCATAGTCCGCCTGGCAGCCTGAAAGCATCGAATACGCAACATGGCCAAGGTGATCGCAGTGGTTCCTCGTCATGAGGTAGACTCAAAGCAGACGACGAAGCCAGTAAAGGGTGCAAATGGTCATGAACGTGCGCACTCGATGATTCCGTTCGGAACGCAGTCCAAGGTCTTCATGAGTGTCGGGATTCTGTACATCATGGTCACGTTGTTCGGAAGCTACCGCTTTGCTACTTCAACGCAGGACCTGCTCGCGAATGATTACTTCTGGGCCAATTACAACAGCTCGTACGAGTCTTACATCGCCAATGCTTTCGACCGAGTGGGAGGCTGGGCGGAGAAGCCGACAGAACTCAGCTTGACTGACCCTGGCTTCACTTTCGTCAGCGCATTTCCACCGGCCAACTTGTGGGTGTCACCCACGTACGGCCGCTTCCTCCAGTACCATCACCTGACCGACATCGAGACAGGCATTGTTGGTGTACGGCGAACTGGGGCAGGAAGTGTGATGTACACGGTCACCCAGTACTGCTGGGTGGACTTCGATCGACGATGGAGCATGGCGCACACAGCGATCCGAGCTGAAAGATGTATGCGCAACCATAGGAACAACGCCGCCGTGTACATGGAGAGCTTTTTGCGCAACGTCGATTGGGCCGAGTTCTCAGCTGCCTTCGGCGACGTATTTGAAGTCGGTGTTCAACAAGCGCTGATGGAATCACCTGACGGTCGAGACTTTCTTGAAGGCGTCAAGTGCAACGCGTCGCTCTCTCTAGGTGAGGAGGCAGCGCATTGGTGCAGCAAGGGCATGACGCATTTCTCGCTCCAGTATCACAACAAGTGGCAGCTCCAAGTTGACGAAAAAGTGTACATTGTCAACGCTTTGGGTCGCGCCAAGGCTTTGACGACCAAGCACGTCGGCTTCGAGAGACGAGACTCGTCAGCAACCACGATGAAAATGTTTTGGGGCCCGGACAATGACTTTTGGGCCGTGCTTCCGGGTAACACGCGCATTGCAGGCATGAGTTTGGTCCGGAATTCGTCCATGTTTTTTGAGTACCTCAACCTGACCATGGAAGACATCCTCATCATGGACGGAGGTATGCCGAGGCCGTTTTCGCCCCAACTCCAACTTGTCCGTGACACCATCGGGCCGTTCAACTCGATCGACTTGATGTGGAAAAGAGTTCCACACGAACTGCTTGAGCTTCTGCGGATGGTCACAGCTATCATCTATCGGGCTGCCATGACTTCGAACGAAGCAGCGGACTCGTATTATTTCATCCATACCGGTGGCTACTTGACTGCCTGGCCGTGGTTTTGGGCGCATGACGACTGGCTGTTCGCTGAGGGCAGCTTGTTGTGCAATCGCGATGTAGCCGTACCATACATCACAAGGCAGTTCCTGTTTGAAGACGATTGCAGGGAGACAATCAGTGAAGGCTGGGGCGTCGTCAACTTCTACTTCATCTTTTCCTTGCTTTCCTCGAGCGCATTTGACGCACCCGGTGTCGAGCTAGAGGGCATATGCGCGGAAGCAACTCGTGACGTGGTGGAGTGTGCTGCAGCATTTGCACGGGCGCAGCAATTTCGTACATATCTGGACACGAGCGACGTTGAACGGATTCGAGCACAGGCGGTATTGGCGCACCAAGCGGTCGTGACAATGAATGTCAGCATCATGCAGTTCGTGCAACGCAACGCAAGCCTGAGTGACCTCGAACTTCAGGTTGCACCAGTATTGGCAACAGATATCCAGGCACCATGGAACGCACTGGCTTGGTTTTTCTTGATCGAATGGATCATTGGATTACGCGAAGTCGTGACTTTTGAAGGAGACCACGGTTCGCTCACACTGATCTCAGCGGTCGGAACGTTCAAGAGCGTCCCGACCAACGACATTCCTGATAGCTTATCGACAGCTTTGCGCGTTGAGGTCCAGTATGTCACCTTCGTTCTCGCAGCCGTCGCGGTGATGGTTCTCGTTGCTGCTGTTGTCAGTCGTTTTCGAGTGTCTGGCTGGAACATGCTCGAGTTCAATCGAACGTGCGGTGTTGTGTGGGTGGGCCGTCCTCTGTTGGCCATTCGAGGCATTGTTGCAATGATTCTGCTGAGTACGGCGCGTCCTGAGTTCATTCGGCGAGGCAATCTCGTGCAGATGGAGGATACCTCACACCAATGGTTCGTGTCTATCATCTCAGCCGGTGAAGCCACGTGGGTCTTGTGCGTGGCGATCGATCTGCTCTTGGTGGTTAACCGTGGGTGGACTTTTGCAATCGCTCCGTTGACCCATGCAGTTGTGTGGGCTGCCGTTGCTATTCTTCAACTCCTCGCGCCGGCCGTTGACACAATGACTGTGAACTTGGTGTGCGAATTCCTCGCATTAGAAGGCGGTATCAGCTGCGTCGCCGGAGAAGTGCGAGTCGGAGATTCCAAGCGTATGCAGGTTATCTTGCTTATATGTGCAGTGGCACTGTGCGTCTGTCCAGTGGTGGTCCGACTTGTGGGAAAGCGTGATCGCATGATCGAAGACAGCTCGTTCTTGCCAGGGATTGCACAAGAGATGTTCGAAAGGCACGGGTGGGTCCACAAGGGCGACTGGTTTGTGGATCGAGCATCAGCCTTGATGGCCGGGTTGGTCTCTGTCCCAATGGGATCCGCCATGACGGTGCTCGATATCAAAACATGGGCCGTGCTCCGCACCAAAGATGCTCCCGGTGACTTGGCCGAGGAACTTCGCGGTGCAATTTGGCTGAGGTCTTTGCGATCTAAGTCCAACAATGAGCAGTCAAGAGCGCTATAGAGCATTCTCGCGTGGTGATCCTGTGTTGGTCAGGCAGTCACTACTAGCCTTTTGGCAAACACGTACCTCCATCCTCACAAAAATGCAATAGATGCACGCATTGTAAGCTGGCGCGAGCGTGAAAGCAACAGATAAAGTACCACCGTAGGGTACAAAGGCGATATCGCCGTCATTTCTTCATTAGATTACCATGCAGCGACGATTCCGCATGCTGTTTCAAGCGTGTGCTCCTGGACGCTTACTTCTTGCCGCCTTTCTTGCCGCCCTTGCCAGCTGGGGCTTCCTGCTTGGGGGCTTCCTTGGCGGCTGGCGCTGGCTTCTCCTGCTTCTTTTCTTGCTGCTTCTTGGCTGGCATTGTGGAGGAGCTGAAACGCGCTGGGAGAAGAAAAATGTGAGAACTGAGGACTTGAAAGCAACTTCGAGACTGATTTTTGCTGCGCAGCCCTCGGCAAGCCCCAACAACCGGCACGACGGAGCGCAGTCGTTGCCAGCATCGCGTCGACCGTTGCATCCGTTTTCCTCACTGCCCGAAACGACACCACGTCGTTTCCCCCCAATTGACCGTTAGTAGAATCAGGTGCAGAGTTCCGAATTCACGTTCTGGAGGGTGGGGATGCTGGTGCAGGGAAAGATCGGGCGGACCCGTCAGTGTCGTCATCGTCGCCATCGTCGCCATCGCTCATTCATCACGTCGTCATGGCAGCCGTGCGTCGAGTGCAGTCCTTCATCAACGGCAAGTACGTCAGCCATGCAGCGGGCGCGACGCAGTACACGCTGCTGAACGCCGCCACGCGGGCGCCCGAGACCGAGTTCTTCGCGGCGGACGCCAAACAGGTCGCCGCCGCCGTTGACGGCGCGACCAAGGCGCAGCGCCACTGGAAGAAGCTGTCTCCGACCGAACGCGGCGCCATTCTCCGCAAGACGGCCGACATCCTCACGCAGCGCAACGATGCCATCGCGCGCCTGGAGACGCTAGACACGGGGCGCCCCATCGCGGAGACGTCGGTCGTCGACGTCCTGAGCGCCACCGACTGCCTCAACTACTACGGCGGCGTGTGTCCGTCCGTTGGCGGCCAGATGCTCGAGCTGCCGGGGGGAAGCTGGGCGTACACGCGCCGGGAGCCGCTGGGAGTGACGGCTGGCATTGGCGCGTGGAACTATCCGCTACAGAGCGCGGCGTGGAAGTCGGCGCCGGCGCTGGCGTTTGGCAACTCGATGGTGTTCAAGCCATCGGAGGAGACGCCCTTGAGCGCGCTGGAACTGGCGGAGGCGTACTTGGAAGCAGGCGTGCCAGAGGGCGTGTTCAACGTCGTGCTGGGCGCTGGTCCAACCGGGGAGGCCCTGGTGAACGACCCACGCGTCGCCAAGGTCTCGTTCACGGGGTCCGTGGGCACGGGCAACCGTGTTTACCAGAGCGCTGCCGGTGGATTGAAGAAGGTGACGATGGAGCTGGGCGGCAAGTCGCCGTTGATCGTGTTTGAAGACGCCGACGTGGAGGAAGCCGTGGCGGGCGCCATGATGGGCAATTGGTACTCGTCCGGTCAGGTGTGCTCGAACGGCACGCGTGTATTTGTGCACCGCTCGATCCTCGACCGCTTTGTCAAGCGACTCCAGGAACGCACGCTCAAGCTCAAGATTGGGGACCCATTGGACCCAGCGACTGACATTGGCCCAATGATCCATGAGAAGCACATGCTGCAGGTGCAAAAGTACATTGCCAAGGGTGTCGCCGAGGGCGCGACGCTGCTGAGCGGTGGTGGACAGCGCATCGAGCCTTCCGCGCAGCTCAAGAATGGATTTTTCCTCACTCCAGCGATCTTCGTGGACTGCGAGGACAGCATGACAATTGTCCGCGAAGAAATCTTTGGAATGGTTATGGCGATCCTGCCGTTTGATACTGAAGAAGAGGTGGTCGCGCGCGCAAACGACACGCAGTTTGGCTTGTCGGCTGGCGTCTTCACCAAGGACATTCAACGTGCGCATCGCGTGGTTGCCGACCTCGAGGTGGGTACCTCGTGGATCAACAACTACAACCTCGCTCCTGTGGAAACACCTTGGGGTGGATATAAGAAGTCTGGCTTGGGGCGCGAAAATGGCTTGGCTGGAGTGGAATCATGGACGCAGCTCAAGTCGGTGTACGTTGAAATGAACCAAGTTGAGTGCCCGTATGCCAAGTAAAATGGAGATGGAGGTGTTCTCGAGGTTTTCTCAGTAACGAAGTCAAAATGCCACGGGAACGTGAACGCATATCGTTGTCATCCTGTTCTGTCGGGATTCCACCGTCCATGGAAGCAGCAACACTCTAAATCAATATGCTACCCTTGATTGAGCCGAGAACAGAGAAATCGCATTCTCATCTCGTATATATCATGAGGATGTATTTGCGTCGACATCGAAAGATGATGCAGCATCAAATGCTGTTGCTGCAGCCTTACCGGTGCTCTTGCGGTATCTTCCGACGATAATGAGTTAACACACTGCAGCTGGTAATAATGCCCGTGGCACTATTCGATAGTGTTATGGACACGACAGTTGGTCACTATCGGACACGTGCCCCCTGTCGCTTACAAATCATGGCTGCAAACACCACGTGAAATCAGGAGTGGTCCACGCAATCCACCTGTTGCATCATCATCGGATCCATTCGACGAAGGTGACGAGATCCATCGCGCTGCTGTCTCTTTCATTCGTGAATTCAACTCACACGAGACAAGCAACCAGCAGCAAGAACAACAACATCTGATCAACATGGTCCCTGCATCGCCAATCACTTCGTTCAAGCAGATCCTGGTGCACACGCGGTCGACGGATTTCCGGCAAGCCACCGAGATCGTCGAGGTGCCAGCGGTGCCGTCGCCAAGCGCCAACCACGTCGTGGTCAAGAACGCTTATGTCGGCATCAATGCGACCGACATCAACATCACGAACGGCGCGTACGTCGATCGTCCTCTGCCATTCTCGTGCGGACTGGAAGCAGGTGCGAACTCTGTTTTGTCTGATGGTCGGACGAAGGGACCAGACGGATGCGGGTGGATTGACACGGCACATTGTTGGCGTTCGTTTGTGTTGAATGCAGTGGGCACTGTGGTGTCGGTGGGTGCAGGCGTGTCGAACGTGAAAGTGGGCGACTACGTTGCGTACCGGAGTGCGTTTGGTTGTTTGGTTGACGAGGTGGTGGTGACGAATGCGCTGACTGTGTACTGTGGATGAACAGAGATTGGAGCGTTCGCCGAGTATGTGGAGGTAGCTGCCGACACGTTGATCCAGTCGCCAGAGCTGTCGCCGACAGTGGTGTCATTGACGGTGTGCGGTATCGCTGCGTCGATCGCGCTCGAGCATGTCGGCGAGATGCGAAGCAACGAGACGGTGTTGGTGACGGCGGCCGCGGGCGGCACGGGCCAGTTTGTGGTGCAGCTGGCGAAGCAGGCGGGCAACCACGTGATCGGCACGTGCAGCTCGGACGAGAAGGCGGAGTTCCTCAAATCGTTGGGGTGTGACCGTGTGATCAACTACAAGAAGGAAGACGTGTCAAGTGTGTTGAAGAAGGAATATCCCAGCGGCGTGAACCTGGTGTTCGAGACGGTCGGCGGCGAAATGTTCCGTGCCGCGGTGGAGAACATCGCGGTGCATGGTCGCATCATTGTGTTTGGTTACATCTCTGGGTACAAGGAAAGCGACCGCGAGAAGCAGGCGCAGATGCTGGTGAGCGAGTTGGCCCCACGTCTGCTAAGCAAGTCTGCGTCCGTGCGTGGGTACTTGTCTGTCAACCATACGGACCGAGTTCCTTCCCACATGAAGAAGCTGCTGAATATGGTGGCGGAAAAGAAGCTGTCCGCTGGTATTGATCCGACCGAGTTTGTGGGATTGTCCAGCGTGGCGGATGCGCTGGACCACTTGTACGCGGGCAAAAACATGGGCAAGGTCGTGGTGCGCCTGCCGTAGCTAGATTAGTTTTTGTGATGGATCATGAACGAGAAATACCTAATTCCCAGCGCTGCGCTTTTGGTCGAAATCCTCCATTGAGTCTCTAGGCGTGCTGCGATCGTGGACTGAGTGGTCGGGAGATGGCTCTGCGATTGGTGTGGTCATGGCCTAAGCCCGATGTCTCATTTCGTCAACGGTGAGCTCTCTAGCAACTCGTAGAACCGACTGTCTGGATTCGACAGCAACTCCTCCACATTCCCTATTTCCACCGCACGGCCATCCTCCATCACCAAAATGCGATCAAAACCAAGCACTTGATCCATGCGATGCGTGATCAGAAACACCGTCGACGACGCAAACTCGCGATTCACGATGCCCAACACTGCATCGTCGCGCTCTTGCTCCAGTGACGAAAACGCCTCATCCAACACCAGCACCTTGGACGGCTTCAACAGCGACCGCGCCAGTGATAGCAGCTGTCGCTCGCCCATACTCCAGTTGACGCCGTCTTCTGCCAGCATGTCGTCCAACGACGTCACCAGACCCGCGCCAGACCCCGCCAGCCCAACGACTCGAAGTGCACACCACAGGTCGACGTCATCAACGTCGCCAAATGGATCGAGATACGAACGAACGGAGCAACGGTAGAACACCGGCGACTGAGGAACGATGCTTAACCGACTGCGCAGCTCTTGCAATCCAAGGGACCGAATGTCCACACCGTCGATGACAATACGACCACTGGTCAGCTCATGGATGCGGAATAGCGCCATCGCGATCGATGTTTTACCTGACCCCGTGCGACCAACCAACCCAATCTTCTCGCCTCCATGGACCACAAACGATACATCTCGAAGCGCTCATGATGGTTTAATATTTCGAGACGAGTACGTGAAGGTGACGTTCTCAAAGTGCACTTCACCTGCAGCTGGCCAACTACTGGTGATCGGCGTCTTCGCCATCTCGCATTCTTCCGGGTGCTGCATCGCCACTGAGGTAATCGCATCCATTCGCTCCAGATTCATGAGGGTGCAGCTGATATTGGTCATGCTAGTGATCAGCGCGAGAGCATTCATTGGGGCAAACACGACACAATAGACGAGCAAACAGAACGACCACGGGCCGACATCGTCGAAAACCAATGCCACAAACGCAACGATCAGCAATGATAAGGCTTCCCTGGTGGCATACCGAACAGCAACGTAATTGTTGTGGACACCATCCAAGTACGAAGTCTTCATCCGTTCATTGATATGTTCGGAATGTTGTCTCAAGAAGCGATTCTGGTGGCTCTTCCCAAGTAGCCGAATGTACGTAATGCCGATTGAGTTCTCCAACATCCAGTGCTCATGTTTTGGACGTGCATTGGCCGACGCGACAACTCGATATCGCGCGATCGAATCTTCTGCCATAAATGACCACGCACCAACTGCTGTTGCCATCAGCACAACTGCGCCAGCTCCGCCAAGCCACGCCAGCAGCATCACGCGCGCAACCAAATCAGTAAGTCCAGACACAACGAGTTGGAAATAGCAGATCCATCGCACTTCCAACACAAAAAGATCAAAGGATAGAAGATGAGACACTTCGCCAATCTGAAAGCCATCGAAGAACTCCATCGATGCCTTCATCGTTTGAGTTACGAGACGGTCAAACGCGCCCTTGGACAAAGTTTCGATCGCACAAAGGGTGACCCAGCTGCATGCTGCCATCGCAAGTAACGACAATGCAATGAGACTGGAGTATTCAAGCACGGCCAATCCACCAGAAGCTGTTGTTGTCCCAAAAATCAGCACAAGATCGCCAATAATGGTGGATGCGATCAAGAGCACCATCAACAGCAGCCCCACCACTGCAGCACGTCGCGTGTCAAACATCATAGGCCTCACTGCATCCCAGACACTTAGGCATGATGAAAGTCCGTCGTCATTGTCGTCGCTCTTCTCCAGTTGCGAGTTTACGCTCTTCCACATTGGACTGAATCCAGCACTGTTGATATCGCTTGTTTGTGTTCGGAGAACAGATGATGGGGACCGAAGGCTTCGAATCGGTTGGCTGCTCGGTTTGGTATGTGAGGATTTTCTTCGCGAAGTCTCGAACACGTTGGCATCGCGGACTTCAAACGCACGATCTGCCCAGTCCGACGACACCAACTCCGGGTTTTGAGTGACGAGCACGACGGTTTTCTGTCGAAGAAGATTGCAAATGCACTTCTCGAATACTTCAAACTGCACCAACGGATCCACACAATCCAGAGTGCAGTCCAGCAGATACACATCAGCACTAGCGTAACACGCACGGGCCAACGCCACACGAGCCTTCTGACCACCAGAAAGTTTTGCACCACGTGGGCCGATGAAGGTCTGGTCGCCGCGAGTCAGCGAATTGATATCTTGAAGCAGCCCACATGCGTCAAGTGTTCGTGTGTACCTGGCCTCGTCAAACGGCAAGCCCAGCAGGATGTTGTCTCGAATGGACCCAGTCTGCAGCCAGTGGTCCTGCGCGCAGTACGCGATGGTGGCTGATTCTGGTATCGATACACTTCCGCTTTGGAGCTTGATTTCCCCCACCAACAGTCGCAAGATAGTGGTTTTGCCGGAACCAGCTGGACCGTGAATGATAGCGAGCTCTCCGCGCTTGACCATCATCGACATATTCACAAACAGCAACCGTTGCTTGGCGCACACAACCGCATTCTTGATCACAATATTTTCTTCGGTGGAGCCGAGGGTTGCTACCAGCTGCTGGTGACGTGAACCCGGCGTTTGAGCGAAATACTGCTGGAAGCTTTTGTCGTCAGGCGACACGTGCGGCCACGCGATCATCGCAAAAACGTTGTCGTGCGTTGTCTGGGCAAATAATGCGATGGCAACCACTTCAGAAGGCGCAAGAACATGTTCTTGCCAAACCAGCAGCAGCAATACTGTTGCAATGGTCACACTCGGGGCCACCCAGAACAGCAAATTCGACACCAACTCGTGGATGAGAAAACGCCGCCGGGCTTGGTCTTCCTCGTGCCGATGCTGGAACACATGTGTCAGCATCTTGCCTTCCCATCCATACAGCTTGACGGAAAATGCGGCCTTGTAACATTCATCGAGCACTCGCACTGTTTCACTGTTTGCTTGATCCAAACGACCGATATTGTGGACGACCCAGCGCATGTGCATCATGATACAGCCCCTGCACAACAAGCTGACAACCATCAATAATGTGCCCGCCCAGTGGCCAGTGTACCAGTCGAGCAACACCCAGTTGCCTACCAACCGCACGGCCATTCCCACGTGATCTCGTCGCTCCGTCAAGGAACAATACGCACGCTCGCATTGCGTGCGCAGGTCTCGCAGGAGCACGCTTGGAGGAACGTCACTCAGGCCGCTGTCTGCTTCGCCGGCGATCTCGGCCCACGGCGCACTCATAGCACGCTGCATGATGAGAAAGTGGAGACCTCCATCCACGCGCATGTACACTTTCTGCGTGACGAGCGCTCGGTGGTGCTGAGTCACCGTCTGCGCCATTTCGGTGGCCATGACGGCTCCGACCAGCGCCGTCACTCGCAGTGCGTCCACGCCATGCTCCGTGTCGGTCACAGCGCCCAGCAACGCAAGCAGCGCGACCGCGAAAAGCACGTGGCTCAGGCCATTAAGCAGCGACCACGCGTACACCACCAGCATGTGCCGACGCTCAAGCCGCCACACGGCTGCCATCACGTCACCACCGGTCTCTTCCAGCGCCTGCGAGAGCCGCTGAGCTGCTGCTTGGCATTCCCATTCGAGTGGCAGCGGCAGGATGTGGTCGAGCGACGGGATGCGAGCGCTGTGAAGGGAGAACAGTCGGCGCCACGACGACAGCGACGGGAGGTTGTGACGGAAGAGGTCTTCATGGTAGAGGAAGAAGAGCCAGGAGAACCAGGAGCAGGCGTGCTCTGGGTGCTCGGCGGCGTGGAGCTCACGTGTTGGCACCGCGCTGGTGACGGTCGTGGCGCCATAATGGTGGTGCGGTGGCTTCATCGTCGTCGTGTTGTGTGGATGGTGGCGAAGGGACGTGTTGAGCAAAAACAGTGATTTGGACAATGGGCGACGTCGATCAAGGCTGTCCTCACCCACAGTGCGCAGGCGTCCCAGATTCAAGTGAACCCACCCAGTGCACCGAATGGCTGCAGATGCAGTTGGTCAACGGCAGCAGATCAGGTCCGCGGCCTGACGTGTCGTCGCATGGACTCACATCGAGCAACCACCCCCACTGATGCGTCAGCAACCGGACTTATTTAATGGCGCGCGCAGTAATGGTTATTGTGAAAAAGCTACAAAATGTCCTTTGATTGCATTTTCGGCAGCGACTTAGTTCTGATCCAACCTTTACGAGTAGTCAGGTGAGGCAGCTAGCCCAACACTCACGAGGTGTAAGATCTCGCTGCTGGTGTTGTGTGGACGTTGGCGGGCGATGGAGTGCCTTCAAATCACACCACTCGGCAATCGATGAACTGATCGCGGCAAAACAGATGCGGTCTTGATGACGGAGCTGAAGAATATTGAGGAAAGATTAATCACCTCCAATATCTAGATGAAGTTAGCTACCAGCAGGCGCTCTACAGTCAGCTGTTGAATTTGCTTCCGAGAGATCCCACGCTAGATGCTGTAGGATGCTACCGGGGACGGCATGTTGGGCCGTAAATCGTTCGGTGGATTGGTGATCAGGAGCCCAGTTGGCTAGGCCGTCCGCCATTCTGTTGAAACTTCGGCGCTGATGTTTCCACGTGCAGAGAGGCAAACCTTTGCGCGGATGATGGGTGATGGTGTACATCTCGAGCAGCGCGGGCTGTCGTGACGGGCGCCCTTTTTGCATGGCTGAAGCGATGAAGAGGCTGTCGCCCACAACCTGGAGCTGCTGTATTGCCTGCACCCGACAGACGGCCAGCAGCGGTTGAAACTCCTTCACGTTGTTAGTTGAGGTACAGCCCGTAGCAGCGCGGTAATGACAAGCGCGTTATTCTGGGCTGGAGTGGTGGCATCACGCCATCGGAGACGCCATAGTGTTCGCAACACAGCGATCACCATGGCCTGCCACACTTTCTCGAGCGCCATGCCCCAATCGGTGTCATTGCCAGCGGGAGAGTGACGCCATGACGAGTGGGGAATGACATGGAGACGGAAGCTGAAAACGGCCGTCCACCATTGGTCGTCGGATTTCCATGGAGCCAAGAAGTGCCACCTGCGGCGCAGAAGACTCCAAGCCCTTCGTGCGGTCGGGTAGGCAATCAGCCAACGTCGAAAAGCCGATGGAGGAGCTTCATCGCACTTTGGGCACGCCAGATCTTGTGTAGCCTTGGCACGATCGCGGCGCTGGTCGCGGAGCCAACGCAAGCAGCAGGCGGAGGTGATCCGACGGGCGCGTTGCTTCTCGTGCAACGTGACAATACGGCCCGTTAAGGGGTTGGATCCAGTCCATCGCTGACGACGGTGGGGGTGGGGGTGCTGCGTGGCTTCCAGAGTCTAATCATGCACTGGAATGGGTGCCCGATTGGTCGCAGAAGGATGACTGGAAGAGCCGTCAGGAGACAATTGGATGCTGCCTGGGTCTTGTAGCGTCGATGAATGGCTCGTTCGCCTCTGTTGTGTGACGGCTGCCGGGAACGTCGCATGGGACGGAGTCGTTGGACGAGGGACGGCGACGAGGGACTCGGGACGGTCTTCCGTTGCTGCGTGTTCGGTGCCGGGTGGACAACGCGGACACAACGGCGCGGACGGCGCAGAACGAAGCGAAGGAGAAGCTGGAAGACGAAGGTAAGTTGCGAAGTGATCGTGCATTTAGCGGCAGGACATGCAGGTGGCTACTATGTAATATATGCAATTTCCAATGCCTTCTCGGAACCGACACCGACGGGTGTCTTGTCGTAGTGCGCTTCCACTTTTCAGTTATAATCGGCGTACGTGAGGACTGAGAGCTTCAGCGATCACACGATTGTAGCTTTGGATGGTCTCGACAACGCTTAATATCTTCGTGACTTCAACAAATTCTTTGAAGATAACACCAGTGAGTGTCTCGAGGTGTCTGGAACCCCTGACTTCACACAGGGAGACACGTAGATGAACGTTGATGTAATGTGTTGTTGCTGATATTCTTTTGTAGACTTGCACGCAGGACTCTCTTGATGCTGCTTGTTAGTAGTGCGTGGTCTGTTAGCTTGCTTGTGTGCACGAAAGGGTGCGTTGCTTGAGTACTTCCACTAACGTCTCTTCAACTGGATACTATCTGCGACCCTGTGGCCACTATAAAAGATATGAAACTCCTCTGTCACTAATTCCTCGACGCCACCTTCAGTGTGGCGTCCCCGAACACATCCACAAAAGAGGCACTTCCGAGCCAAACAGACCAGCGTCCCCGAACACATCCACGAAAGGGGACTTCTTCAAGCCAACACGAGCCAGCGTCCCCGAACAAACCACGGTGAGACATGAAGCTTTTCCGTCCCCGAACACATCCAGCAGCGAGGGCCCATTTCCACCTTTGCAATCAGAGCTGAAAAGCACGTCAACATGGAGATTCGAGCTCTAACTTCAAGGCCAAATACTTCACGTTGGAAATTGCGAGATCACTATACCACAGTCTGGTCTTCTGCCGCTCGATGGCCATCGTTGCAAAACGGCAACGATGCCAAGCACCGGCGGCGCCCTCGACCGGGCGCGCTTAAGCAGCGTGCGGTATGCGCAGAGCACACACGCGGCGCTCGTGCGTCCTTGGGAGGCGCGCGACGGCTTGCGCTAAGCGCACGTCTGCTCAGCACAAGCGCGCGTCCCAGCTGCGCTCGCCTCCTCACATCCCCCCGGACTAGGTTTCGGGTTGGCGGTGACGATAGGCATTTATGAGCTCGCGCCAGTGCGACACTTTGCGGATTTTGGATTCGAGTTCCCAAGTTGCTTCGTGTGCGGGGAGTCCGTGCCACTCAACAAACCAGTACCGTTTGTTGTTTCGTTGCATTGTTTTCAGCAATTTCTCGATCACGCGTAACGCTTCCCCAGTCGCTTCATCTAAGATAGCTGGTGTTGCTTTGGTATTGGGACGAGAACCGAATTTGTCCGGATTGGGCACGTGTTTTGTCAGCAGCTCGATGTTGAAGCTCGGGTGGACCTTTTTCATGGTTGCTGGGAGCTTCAGGCGTGCTACATTGTCGTTGATCGTCTTCTCGATGAGGAATGGTCCGATTCGTCGGGCTACAAGCTTGGCTCGTTTCAACTCTGAATGTTGAGCCGCATGTTTCAATGAAAGGTTTTTGGTATCGATAAGTACCAAGTCTCCTTCCATCAGCTCCGCATCACGCCGCTTGGCGTCGTAGTACTTCTTCGGTCTTTCTTGGGCAGCACCTTAGTACTTCCGCGCAAGTTCCACGAGTTTCTGTCGCTCCAGAGCAAAGTTCTTGGCGAATTCATTCACGGAGAGATCCGTGATACCTTTCGAAGATAACGTTATGATCGCATTGTTGACACGGCGACCTGTATCGACTTCAAAGGGCGAGAGGCCGGTCGAAGCACTCACCAGCGTCGAATGGGCGTACTCGACAGTGCGTAGGTGCTGACTCCAGTCTTCGCCATGGTAAGACAAGACACCATGCACCGCATTGCATCCTCGAGGATTAGGTTCTGGCGTTTGGTTTGCCCGTCTGCTTGAGCCTGGTGAGCCGTGGTCATGCTCAACTTGGTGCCTATTAGCGACATCAAGTGTTTCCAAAAGGCCGAGGTAAACTTTGGATCTCGGTCACTGATGATCGTTTTCGGAAGGCGCACAACAGCATCGAAGAAGGTCTTCGCGACTGCAGTTGAATCTGCATTCGTGTGAGTTGGCGCATACTTGGCTCTTTTCGACAACTTGTCTACGACCGTGAGAATGGCATCGTAGCCATCGGATACCGGAAGACCCGCGATGAAATCCATCGACACCACTTCCCAGCATTCTGAGGGGATCGGAAGTGGCATCAACTAGCCTTGTTTCTTTCGATTCGATGTCTTCCAACGCTGGCAAGTTTCGCAATTCGACACATATTCGCGGATGTCCTTTTCCATTGAAGGTCAATCGTACCATTGGCCGCATTTCAACTGTGTTCGACGTGCCAGGGTGCGCAGCGCCGACCGAATCGTGAAACGCTACGATGATCTTGATCTTAGTAATTAGGCGGGCTTCAGCTGGCACGCACAATCGCTTTACCCCGTGGTCGGTATCTAAGAACAACAACCCATTTCTCTTTTCATATTTGGCATCTCCTTTCCGGGAACGCCAAGCTCCCTTGAATTCCGGATCTTTCGCGTATCCGCGCTGGAACTCAGCTTTCGTTGTCGCCGAGAGGTGAATATTCGACACCGTAAACTCGACGTGTTGGACTTGTTCCGTTCGGCGTTCTTGCGCCACGCCGATCCGATGTTTTGATCCACACCCCCACAAGTCCGACTCGTCGAGGAGCATGGCTTGCTCTGAAGCAGGCAAGAAGCGCACCTGCGCGGCGCGAAGCTGATGACGACGAGAGGAACGTGCAACGTGGCGACGTACGACGGGACGGGCGTCAGTGCAAACCGGCGGAGGCGTAAGCATTTAGGTCGCGTCTGTTGGGGGTCGCGAAAGGGCATCAGCGACGACGTTGAGTTCACCCTTGACGTGGTGAAGCGTGAAGTCAAACTGGGAGAAAAAAACGTCAGCATGCGTGCCATTTTGGGCAAGACATTCGGATGGTGAAGCATCCATTGAATGCTGAATTGTCTGTGTAGACGTCAAACGGACGGCCGTACAAGTAGTGACGCCATTTCTCCAGGGCGGTCTTGATCGCTAGCAGTTCCTTTTCGTGCGCTGGCCATCCTAATTCATGCGGCCCCAACTTCTTTGAGAAGAAGGCGAT
>NSDO01000121.1:22556-32852 GCA_002286825.1 Lagenidium giganteum
GTCACATATAAAGCGGCGGTAGTACCCCGCCAGGCCCAAGAAACTCTGCAACTCCTTGCGATTGGTCGGAGGCGCATACTRTTCGATCGCCGTGGTCTTGCGTTTGTCGACGGCACAAAACGGGCTGCAGACACGGTATGACCAAGAAAATCTACACTGGCTTGGGCAAACGAGCACTTGGCTAGGTGTGCATACAATTGTATATCGGCGAGCACTTGAAAAATCACGCGGAAGTGTTGGATATGTTCCTCCATCGAACGTGAGTGGATGCAGATATCTCCAAATACACCACCACGAAATCATACTTGTCAAACAGAACTCGCATCAAGCGAGACCAGACCCAGACCCCAGGCATGCCTGCGAGACCCATGGGAGCGACACACCAGTGATATGTCTCTTTATGCGACCGAAATGCCGTGTACTGTCGACTTCCCGGCTTGACACGCATTTGAGGATAACCTTGGGCCAGGTCGATCGTTGAGAAGACGACAATTCCTTCCATTTTATCAAACAACTCTTCAATCCGAGGCAACGTAATCTTCGGTATCTTGGTCTTGCTGTTGACATCACGGTAGTCAATCACCCACCGAATGGGGTGGTGTGCGTTTCCAGAGCGCAGCCACTCCGCCTTCTTTGGCACCAGACCAGTGACAGGTCCCTTCTTGGGGACACCAAAGATGTTGGAGACCCACGGTGAATTGGACACTTCAATCCATCCTTTCTTCAGATTCTCTGTGAGGAAGATATCCAGTGCTTCCTGTTCGGTCTTGGACAATCGAAAGGGCGGGCGACTGCTTGGCATGGCGTCTGGCTTCATATCCCTGTCAAACTCAACCATTCGCTCTGGCGGTAGTTGATCGGGCAATTTCGGAGGAAACACGTGCGCAAATTCTTTCAGCAGGTGTTCAACCTCTTGGGGTGGGGAGGAGGATGACCCTTCAACGGTCTTTCCACACTTGACCATGAAAAGCTCCGCAAAAGGTGAAGCCTTGAAGTATCGGGTCATGCGTCAGCGGGACTCGGCGGAAGTCGGCGCGGACTTCATATCGGGAACAGAAACCGAAACGGGTTTCAAGGGCTTGGAGACGAGAGCTGATTCGGCGTCAATGCGAACGGCAGACGCACCCCCTGTCCCTAGTTCGGTATCCGACGGTTACTTCAATTCGTGGGTCCGCCAATCTACAATCGGCTGGAAGCGGGCGAACCACGGTTTCCCAAAATCACATCTTGCGACGGTGACAATTGCCATTCCGTGAATTCCATTTCCGGGAACACGTGTCCCTTTACCACCACGGTGTCTTTGACCACATTCACTGGTTGAGACTTGGTGACGGATCCATCAAATCTCTCGAGACAAATTGCTTTGTTCCTCAATACCGAGGATGCAATGTTGGGACGGATCATATTGACTGAAGCTCCGCTATCCAGAAGGATGGTCACGTGATGTACCGTTGATTGTGCCGACCTTACTGATCAGACGGTGCTCCGCCAGGTCGTGCTTGACGGCATTGACGGTGAACTCGTCGAATACAACCGGTGGATCCGGACTTTCCAATTCCACAATTCGGACGTGGTTGGAGCTACCGTCCGGGGCATCCTCCGTGAAATCCTCCATGGGCTCGGGCTCGTCAGAAGGAGCTTCCCGGGGACGATAGGGTTGGCGCGAATCAAACGCAGATCGTCCATGCGAGCGATCGTAATCCATCGCGATAGTCATGGCATTAGAAAAGTCGAACGGACGCTTGTATTGCACCTCCTCTTTGACTCGCGGCTGAAGACCACGAACAAAGTACGTGATCTTGTCGAGTTCGCTCATGTCCGTGATCKGGGCCATAATGTGACGAAAACGCTCAACATACTCGAGCATTCCTCGTCCACCCCGGCCGTTCTGTTGCTTCAAGCTTTGGAGCTGATCACGCAGCCGAGACTGCAGATCCAGCGGGACACACTCAGCTTCAAGCATCGTGAAGAATTCTTCGACCGACGTGATCTCTGATCGCTTGATTACATACCACTGCGCAGCACCGCCAGCCAGACTTCCCGCTAATGCTGCAAGAATTCGGCGCGAGAGATTGGGATTTTTCCAGTCCACATTGCGTGTTGCAACGTACTGTGCCATCTGGTCACGGTACAGGACTAAACGACTCGCGAGCGGTGCCTCTGTACTTGGGCATATGTGATCTTTCAAGCTTCAAGCCACTAGTAGCTCTGTATTCCACCAGTTGCTCCAGCAAGCGTTGCTGTGCTGCCTGAGTTTGGTCTTGCCGCTCAAGCAGCTGAGCAATTGATTGCAGTATCGTTTGATTCGTTCGAGACATGTCTTCTCCTAACGCGGCAGCGTTGAATTCACTAGCCAAGTCGTTCATATACTGTGGGTTAGGTTCAAATGTTTTGAATTAACCGAACTTAATACTAGTTCTGGGAACGGCGACGAATCTTGCGCGAAGGTGGGACGGACTCTTCCGGGTCGTGGGTTAGGGTCTTGTTCAGGCCCTGACCGATTTCCAGTTCGGCGGTCTCGAGGGCTTCGCACGTGATGCGCAGTCGACGGGAGGCAGAACGACCGATGTTCGTATCGCCAGTCAACGCAAGTTCGCGCAGGCGCTGAACTAGCCGCTTGCAGTGCAGCAAGTCACGGAACAAGTCCTTGCGGACCTTGTCTGTGGCGGCGGGGTCTGCGACGCGCCGCCACAGACAAGGTCCGCAAGGACTTGTTCCGTCGCGTTGGAGAACGAGCCCTCCAGTGGGTATTCGTTCCTGCGGCCCTTGCGGTCTCTGTACCGCTTGCGTTTCTCACGGGCGGGCGGTTGAGCCGGTGGCAGTTGGTCGGTCGTCTTCGGCGGCGCTGGGGCCGCGGTCGGAATATCTGGGTCGGTCGACACGGCAACAGCTGCTTGCTGTGCCGGTATATCGGAATCTTTAACCCGCGGTGTGGTTTGGAGTTCGGACTGCTCGGGCATCTATTGGCCAAAAGACACACACACGCGGTTAAAGGGCTGCAACCACACGCAGGGACGCACAGTCCAAGCACACGCACGGTCACGGACGGGACGATAGGGGACAAATGGTGCCACACACTCGTCCAATCCGCTTGCCGGCTCCTCACAGCGTCCGGGCGGGGCGGCTCTGGCGGTGACGCAAGGCAAGTGGGCCCCCAATCGTCCGCCAAAGCGTTCTTGCCTAACCACAACCCTTCTGCTGGTCATCAGCACCTTGGACGGGTCTTCTCTCCCCCGGCAGCAAGTGCTACCAACTGTGACGGCTGCAGGGGACGTCGCACGGGACGGAGTCGTTGGACGAGGGACGGCGACGAGGGACTCGGGACGGTCTTCCGTTGCTGCGTGTTCGGTGCCGGGTGGACAACGCGGACACAACGGCGCGGACGGCGCAGAACGAAGCGAAGGAGAAGCTGGAAGACGAAGGTAAGTTACGAAGTGATCGTGCATTTAGCGGCAGGACATGCAGGTGGCTACTATGTAATATATGCAAATTTCCTATGCCTTCTCGGAACCGACACCGACGGGTGGCTGGTCTTCTGCCGCTCGATGGCCATCGCTGCAAAACGGCAACGATGCCAAGCGCCGGCAGCGCACTCGACCGGGCGCACGCTTAAGCAGCGTGCGGCTCAGCCCACATGCGCAGAGCACAACCAGCGCTCGTGCGTCCTTGAGAGGCGCGCGACGGCTTCCCAGCTGCGCTCGCCTCCTCACATGTTGACTGAACGCGGGGAAGCATTGCCTCTGCGATTCAAACGCCGGTGGTCCAACTTGGTGGCTGTTTTGCCGCTTCCTTCCAATTCGGAGCGGTGATTGTCAGCACAGATGAAGGTCGAGTCAGCTTCAGATGGTGGTTTGTTTGCCCACCGCAGGACGGTGGCGGCCGCAAGCGCCTTGACGTGATCTTAGACACTGGGATAATTCAATCCACCATCGCGCAAAGGCAGCTGTGCCACAGCTTTGGCTAACCGCGCCCGCCACATTTGGCCCCCGGTGAGCTGTCCGGGCCATACAAATCTGTTGAGAAGGCGCTACAGGCTGGCAACGTCCTTGGATTTTGGCCACACGTGGCGTGCGACGTAGCGCACGAGAGGAGGCGCAATCGAATGGACGAGACGAGTCCGCTATAGAGGGTCTGTCGTTTTCACCGTTGCCAGAACTAACCGCTGCTGGATTCGTCCTTCCAGATGACACCATTTAGCATCGCGATTGGGCGGAAGTCCAATCCCGTTCGTGGTAATGGGATCTTGGGCAGCGCCGCGATGAAGGCATCTTGGAAGGTGCCGGCACTGAGCCTGTCACCAGGCAGTCATCGTAGAGCGTTGCCAGGATCGGCGCGAGCAGCGAATGGTGCGTCCTGTACAGTTCGTCCGAAAGTCTGTCGGGGCTTGGGTTCTTCCCTGGCAGACATCGCGCCAATTCTCTGTGCAGTTCGTCGACCCTGATAGGTGCATCCAACACTGCTTGTTCTTTTGCTGAAAGAAGATAGCGTGGGGCTATCGACCGTCTCAAATAAGCCGGTCGCTTCAACGGCAGTTGCCTCCTCGGGCGGCGGCGCCATGATGGACTGCCATGAGTCCTGGACGGCTTGTGCTACAGAAAGCCCTGGCGACACCGCTGTTGCTGATAGAGTGACTTTTTCGCGTGGCTGCCGAAGCGAAAACCGCTGTAAGAACCGCTTGACTTGCTGGGCATTGTGTCCTCGAAAACGGTGCTGCTGACTCCATTGGCGTATCTGCGCTCGACGTCGCTGTAACTTCAAGGACCGCACTTGCAAATGGTCCCTACGGCTCGCATGGTTTGCCCAGTCAACATGGAGGGAACGGAGTCGGCGCTTCAAGGCGAGGCGTTCACTGTGATATTCGCGTGTGTCTCGTTTCCTCACCAGCCGGTGAAGCGAAAGCTAAGTTGCCTGGCACCCAGTTTTATCTGTTCCCATGACGCGCCAATCACCGCATGGCTGTCGGCCGCCTGTCAAAACCCTCCGTCTCCTGCGCCAGGAACTCCGCGATAGCCGTGTCAACGGTGTCTTGTTATCGTTATCGAGGCCTGACTGGATACACTCCCCGTGGCGCTCTTGTGCCCGCCACTGCCTCTGTCCGCCCACCAAGCTGGAGCGTGACCGCTTCATGATCGGAAGGTGCCGGTGGAAGGCGATTGGTGTAAGAACCTCGCCACGCCCGTCGGGGTTTTGCATTTGACGGTAGATGTCGGAATCAGATCACGCTTTCTTCAAGTGTTTAATTTCTTGTAGCCGGAATTTGCTGGACGATGTGCGGACTTTGCCGGACGATAACATTTGTCAGGATCTGAACATATATAATATACTACTTGAGAATTCATTATTAATACGTCATGGCAAGTTGCCACAGTCTGATCTACGAACTCGGGTGACTTTGGTTCGCTGTACGTGCGCGCTTGCGGAATAATGTAGTGACCGTAATCCACACAAGCTGAACACAACGTCGTTTTCGTTGCGCTGGTGTGTGGGTGTCCACTTCGATCGCATCTTTACACTGTTCAAACACTGTCAATGCCTCGTCAGCTGTAACACCCTGGTGGCGGAGGCCAGCTGCACTGCTCGCGCCTCCAATATCGACTCACTCAGTCGCTTTCGCTGGTTGCGATCCATCAGATCTGCTGACTTTATCGTTCGAAATGGTGGTAGACGATCGACACCTCAGCACCAATACTCCCACGCTTGCTGAGGGCTGCCGTCCGGAAGTCTGACCCAGGTGCGTGCTGTGATCCGCTCGAATTGGATCGGTGGATTTTCGGGTGCGGTGTCCAACGCAGCCGTGACCGATGCTTTCGTTGCTTGGTGCTCGGGATCGAACTCAAGAGAGGCAAGGAATGCATGGGGCACCAAGCAGCGCTTGAATTGCACCATCCACCGGACAAACCTCACCGTGGAGTTGCGGTAAGCATCGCGTGACCGACCTGCAATTGTGCGCTGCCTTGTGTGCGTCACTGCGTCTTCCAGTACACGCAGGTCTACTTCACTTGGCGCCATTTCTGTTGCTGTGCGTGTTCTTGAGTATGTGGGAGCGGTGGGGCATCACACTTGGTGTGTCACATCGTGACACACCGTGACTTGAAATGTGTCCAGCAAATTCCGCACAAGTAGCAATGGGTGGATTGACCTTGAGTTTTGTATCACCTCCACTTAATGAGCAGGAAGATTCTGGATTCCACGTCCAGTGGGGCAGCTGGCGCAAAGCACCGCCATCCAGAATATTCTGGCCAATTTTGAGAGCTTGTTCAACCGTGTTTTGATATCCATGTCATGAATGCCATTCATCACACACATTTGTGATATCATCATTGATGTGAGAAACGCCCATGGTGCGATTTATTAGTTTGGGGTCTGCGACATCAGTGAGCATTGGCGCGCCATTATGGCGCCACGACCGTCACCAGCACGGTGCCAGCACGTGAGCTCCACGCCGCAGAGCACCCAGAACGCGCGTGCTCTTGGTTCTCCTGGCTCTTCTTCCTCTATCACGAAGACCTCTTCCGCCACAAGCTCCCATCGCTGCCGCCATGGCGCCGACTGATCACCTTCCGGACGCCGCGCATTCCGTCGCTCGACGACATCCTGCCGCTGCCGCTCGAATGGCAGTGCCGCGCAGCAGCCCAGCGCCTCGCCAGGGCCCTGGAAGAGACCGGTGGTGACGTCCTGGCCGCCGTTTGGCAGCTCGAGCGTCGTCAGATGCTGGTGGCGTACGCGTGGTCGCTGCTCAACGGTCTGAGCCACGTGCTGTTCGCGGCGGCGTTGCTCGCATTGCTGACGGCTGTGACCGACACCGAGCACGGCGTGCATGGGCTGCGAGTGGCGGCACTGGTTGGAGCGGTCATGGTCACCCAAGTGGTTCAGAACTTGACGCAGCACCACCGGGCGCGCGTCACCCTCCACGTCCACCTCCGCGTGGTCGGTGGCCTCCACTTTCTCATCATGCAGCGCGCATTGCGTGCCCCGTGGGTCGACGCCTTCGGTGACGCACATGGTGAGCATAGTGACGTTCCACCGAGTGTGCTGCTGCGCGACCTTCGCACGCAATGCGAACGCGTGTACCAGTGGGTGGTGGCTCGGCGCGAACACGCGGGGATGGCCGTGCGGTTGGTGGGTATCTCGGCGGTGCTCAACTGGTACATGGGCCACTGGACCGGGCCACTGCTGCTGGTGATTATTACTTTGATATGCAGGGGCTGTGTCGTGATTTACAGACGCTGGGTCGTCCACAGTGTCGCCCGGTTCGAGCGCGCGCATGCGGAGACTGCGCGTGTATTGGACGAGTGCTTTAAAGCCGCATTCCCCGTCAAGCTGTACGCATGGGAAGGCAAGATGTTGACGCACGTGTTGCAGCAGCGATGCCACGAAGACGTGGCCCGCCGGTCATTTCTCGTGCATGAGTTGGGCAAAACTATGCTGAATTGGGTCGCGCCTGGCGTCACCATCGCAGCGGTACTGGTGGTGCTGGTTTGGCAACAGCACGTATTATCGCCCGCTGAAGTGGTTGCCATCGTCTTGTTTGCCCAAACGGCACACGACAATGTGTTCTCGTTGACTGCGTGGCCACACACGCTGCCCAATGACGAGCTGTTTCGAAGGTTTTTCGCAGCATCTCAATGTTTGCAATCGCCACCAACTGCAGACTCGGAAGGGAACATAATCATCAAGAACGCTGTCGTGTGTACCAAACAACGGTTGCTGTTTGTGAATATGTCGATGATGGTCAAGCGCGGAGAGCTCGCTATCATTCACGGTCCAGCTGGTTCCGGCAAAACCACTATCTTGCGACTGTTGGTCGGGGAAATCAAGCTCCAAAGCGGAAGTGTATCGATACCAGAATCAGCCACCATCGCGTACTGCGCGCAGGACCACTGGCTGCAGACTGGGTCCATTCGAGACAACATCCTGCTGGGCTTGCCGTTTGACGAGGCCAGGTACACACGAACACTTGACGCATGTGGGCTGCTTCAAGATATCAATTCGCTGACTCGCGGCGACCAGACCTTCATCGGCCCACGTGGTGCAAAACTTTCTGGTGGTCAGAAGGCTCGTGTGGCGTTGGCCCGTGCCTGCTATGCCGACGCCGACGTTTACCTGCTGGACTGCACCCTGGATTGTGTGGATCCACTGGTGCAGGTGGAAGTATTCGACAAGTGCATCTGCAATCTGCTTCGGCAGAAGACCGTCGTGCTTGTGACTCAAAATCCGGAGTTGGCGTCGTCGGACTGGGCGGATCGTGCGTTTGATGTCCGTCAAGCAAGCGTATTCGAGACTTCGCGAAGACAACCATCAGGTACCAAATTGCGCGGGCAACCGATCCGAAGCGTTCGGGTTCCATCAACTGTGCTCCGAACACAAACAAGCGATGTCGACAGCACCGCATTTAGTCCATCGTGGAGGAGCCTGAACTCTCAACTGACCTTGAGCGACGACGATGACGATGAGAAACTTCCGGTGTACCCAAGCGTCTGGGCTGCAGTGAGTCAGATGGTGTTCGGCACGCGCAGTGCTGCAACGATTGGATTACTGACGATGCTGATGCTAGTCGCGTTGGTCGTTGCTCGTGATTTTCTGCTAATTTTTGGTGTGTCGACGACTGCTGGCGGAGTAGCAATGCTTCTATATTCCGGTCTCATCGTGGTGTCGCTGGCGATCATTGCGGCCTGTAGCTGGGTTATCCTCTCCGTGATTGAGACGTCGTCCAAGGGTGCGTTTGGCCGTCTCGTCACGCAAGCAATGACAGCATCGATGGAGTTTTTCGATGGTTTCCAGATTGGCGAAGTGTCCTTTTTGCTCTCGAATGACCTTTATCTCCTGGAACTGCGATGGCTCTGCTATCTCTATCTCGTTGTCTGCGGCGCTACCGATTTGATTGGACGAGTGGGGTTGATTGTGTGGGTTGGTGGAGCTGGAGCAGCTGTTCTCATGGCGATCGCGATGGTTGGGTGGTGGTACGTTGCCAAAAACGAGACTTCGCGCGATAAAGTGTTTGCAGCCGGCAAAGCATCCCCGAAACATGAGCAGTGGGTTCTGGAAAATTCTCCCGGAATTTCGTGCATTCGCTTGCTTGGGAAGAACCACCAAGATCTTTCCTTGAATCGGTATGCTGAACACGTAAACGCTGTGATGAAGGTCCAATACTTGAGTACCATCCACAACAACTACATAGTGGTGCGATACTCAATGACAGAGGCCTTGCCACTGTTGATCGTCGCGTTTGTCGCGCTGGTTTATGACGATGTTGGACCTTGTGCCTTTAGCCTGCTAGTTTCTTGTGTCCTATTCGCTCCGAGAAATGCGATCTTGCTCATTACAGGCATCACTAACATCAGCTGCGATCTGATCAACTTAAAACGAATGGAAGCAACCACATCCGTGGCAAAGCACCACTCGGAAACGAACAAGATTCCAACCATACACCCAGCAAGTAACTGGCCGAGTGAAGGTGAAGTACGCTTCGACAACGTCACTTTCACCTACCCGTCTCAAATTGTCAAGCCGACACCAGTTCTTCGGAATGTGTCTTTCGTCGTGAAGGCTGGTGAGAAAATTGGGCTCGTTGGTCGCACGGGATCCGGCAAGACATCAGTGGCAATGGCGCTGTTCCGCATCCATGAAGTGACCAGTGGTCGAATTGTAGTGGACGGTTTGGACACTCGGTTGCTTGGATTACAAGAGCTGCGCAGGCGATTGAGCATCATTCCTCAGTCGCCGGTGTTCTATCGCTGCTCCGTGCGCTCGTATCTCGATCCGTTTGGTGACTTCGACGACGCTGACCTTTGGCGCGTGCTGCAAACTGCTGGTCTTGCAGGATCGGGCGTGGGTCTGGTGACGTCTTTGGATGACATGTTGGCAGAAGACGGCGTGAACTGGAGTGTGGGCGAGCGACAGCTGTTGTCGTTGGCAAGGTCGCTGTTGAAGCCGTCCAAGGTGCTGGTGTTGGACGAGGCATTTTCGTCGCTGGAGCAAGAACGTGACGATGCGGTGTTGGGGATCGTGAATCGCGAGTTTGTATCGTCGACGGTGTTTCTCATCACGCATCGCATGGATCAAGTGCTTGGGTTCGATCGCATTTTGGTGATGGACAACGGTCGTGCGGTGGAAATGGGGAGTGTGGAGGAGCTGTTATCAAATCCTGACAGTCGGTTCTACGAATTGCTAGAGAGCTCGCCGCTAACCAAGTGAAGCATCGGTGGTGAAGCATGGATGATAGATACCATGGCGACGTTTTCTCTTGATTAGCTTGAAAGGTTGATTGCCGATAATTATGAAGTTGTACACYGRRYT
>NSDO01000121.1:32988-47756 GCA_002286825.1 Lagenidium giganteum
ARYYCRGTGTACAACTTCATAATTATCGGCAATCAACCTTTCAAGCTAATCAAGAGAAAACGTCGCCATGGTATCTATCATCCATGCTTCACCACCGATGCTTCACTTGGTTAGCGGCGAGCTCTCTAGCAATTCGTAGAACCGACTGTCAGGATTTGATAACAGCTCCTCCACACTCCCCATTTCCACCGCACGACCGTTGTCCATCACCAAAATGCGATCGAACCCAAGCACTTGATCCATGCGATGCGTGATGAGAAACACCGTCGACGATACAAACTCGCGATTCACGATCCCCAACACCGCATCGTCACGTTCTTGCTCCAGCGACGAAAATGCCTCGTCCAACACCAGCACCTTGGACGGCTTCAACAGCGACCTTGCCAACGACAACAGCTGTCGCTCGCCCACACTCCAGTTCACGCCGTCTTCTGCCAACATGTCATCCAAAGACGTCACCAGACCCACGCCCGATCCTGCAAGACCAGCAGTTTGCAGCACGCGCCAAAGGTCAGCGTCGTCGAAGTCACCAAACGGATCGAGATACGAGCGCACGGAGCAGCGATAGAACACCGGCGACTGAGGAATGATGCTCAATCGCCTGCGCAGCTCTTGTAATCCAAGCAACCGAGTGTCCAAACCGTCCACTACAATTCGACCACTGGTCACTTCATGGATGCGGAACAGCGCCATTGCCACTGAYGTCTTGCCGGATCCCGTGCGACCAACGAGCCCAATTTTCTCACCAGCCTTCACGACGAAAGACACATTCCGAAGAACTGGTGTCGGCTTGACAATTTGAGACGGGTAGGTGAAAGTGACGTTGTCGAAGCGTACTTCACCTTCACTCGGCCACGTGTCTGGTGGGTCATTGGTTAAGGTGGTATTTTCTTCCGACAATTGAGTTGCTAGACTTGTAAGCCGATCCATTTCTCTGACTGAGATGAGGTCGCAACTTGGATTAGACAGGCCAGTAGAAAGAAAGATAGCGCTCCAACGCAATGTGACAGCACAATACAGAAGGAGGCCAAACATGCTTGGTTCAACACTGCTCGCAACCACAGCGACGTAGACGACAATGAGTAGAGGCCATGCCGCAGCAATCGCGAAACGCACGAGGATATAGCCGTTGTGCGCCACCATGCTGTAATTCAGCACCATCATAGCATTCACAAACTCACTATATTGCTGGAGGACGCCATCCTGCGCCGTCTTTCCGAGGGGGCGAATGCACGATAAACCACGGGAAACTTCGAGCAACCAGTCTTCATGCTGGACGAACACACTACCGGCAGTGCGCATCACATCACGCGAAGTCACGTGATTCGCCAGGTACCACCAGTCAGAAATCGCAATTGCCAAGAGCACTATTGCACCACTACCACCAGCCCACACCATCAATCCAATTCGACCCACCATCTCTGTAGTGCTTCTCAACGTGAGGTGAAAGTGCGATAGCCATTGCACTTCAAGGTCAAATAATCTCACCCAAACGCGATACGCCAACTCGCCGTGCTGTACGTCGTTGAAAAACACAAGCGAGGCTCCTGTCATTTGGGTCACCAGATTGCGAAACTTGGTGCCGGAAAATGTGGTGACAAAATTGAACGCCGACCACGTACTTGCTGAAAGCACGAGCAAAAAGCAAAGAACGACGCCTGCGTAGACCAGCAACGCCATGCTGTCTCTGCTGCTGCTGACAACCGCGATGGCCAGAATCGACTCACGAGCAATCGTCACCCCTGAAAGTGCTACCACCACGAATCCCATTTGAACGAGTGCGCACTTTCCACTCGAAAACATTCGTATCATTTCCCACACACTTGGATACTCGGGCCACCCGTCTTCTCTGGTTGTGCGCGGGGGCGAAGCGAAATGAGTCGAGTTGGAAGGCTGTGGACACTGCAGAACGAAACAGGGGAGTGTACTGGTTGTTTGCATCACAGCAGAAGCCTCAACTCTCAGCTGTCGCGACGGCACTCGAGCTCCTCGAATGGGCAGTCGCTCACTACCTTGGCGCTTCTTTCTCACGATCTCCAAAACACTGGTTGCGCCAATTTCTAATCGTCGATCGGCCCAGTCACTCGACGCCAGCTCTGGACTTTGGGTCACCATCACCACAGTCTTGTCTCGCAATAGGTTGCAAACGCACTTGTCGAACACTTCCTGTTGAACGAGTGGGTCCACACAATCAAGCGTGCAGTCTAGCAAATATAGGTCTGCGTCCGCATAACACGCACGCGCCAGCGCCACACGCGCCTTCTGCCCGCCCGATAGGTTGGCACCCTGCGGGCCAACGAATGTGCTATCACCACCCACCAGCCGTTCGAGGTCTTCCAGAAGTCCACACGCATTAAGCACGCGCTGGTACTTGACTTGATCGAATGGAGAGCCAAACAAGATGTTACTTCGGATGGTGCCCGTCTGTAGCCAGTGTTCCTGCACACAATATGCCACACGCCACTGTGTTGGCACCATCAAGGATCCACTGGTAATTGTCACTTCGCCTGACAGGATGCGTAAGATGGTCGACTTTCCGGCCCCAGCGGGCCCATAAAGAATTGCCAGCTCGCCACGCTCGATCTCAAACGAGATGTTGACAAACAGCAGCCGTTGCTTCACACACACGACGGCGTTCTGGACGACAACGGACTCTTGAGTGTTTCGAAGGTGAGGCTTGGGCGAGGATCGATTCCGCTGCTTCACTGGTGGTTTGGTAGGTGTCAGAAATTGATCCAAAGCGTTGTCGGGTGGCAACGTCTGAAGCTGCGCGAACAACGATTGAACGTTAACCTGGACTGGTTGAGCAAATAATGCAATCGCAAACACGCAATTGGCCGTGAGTTTGATGTGTTGCGCCCATAGCACCACCAGTACAACGACAATCGTCAGGCAGTTCGTGGTCCACGGGATGTACGGAGCCATGTCGAGAGGCAGACTCGCCACCCGCGCACGCTCTTCGTCGCCCCGCAGATCCAGAATACGTTCCAGCATCTTGCTCTCCCAGCCGTACAACTTGATGGGAAACGCCCACTTGTAGAACTCGTTCAGGGCCCGAAACGTGTTCAAGTGCGCCATCTCGAGACGTTCTCTACCCCGCCAACGCAGCCGCGCCAATGCACTGGTGAGGCCAATCCAGAACACTGCCGTCATGATGACTAATGAGCCAGCGTGGTGGCCCACGAACCATTCCAAAAGCAGCCAGTTAGCTGTGAGCTTGACGACATCACCCATGATGTCGCGTGTGCACTCGATCGTCAGCCAACTGCGGTCGATCTGGGTGTGCAGATCGTGGATATAGATGCCAGGAGGCACATCCGATTCGTCACCAACCAGCTGAATCCACGGATGGCGCACTGCTCTCTCCATCACCATTAGACACAGACCACCAGCCACCCGAACCTTCAGATGCAATGACGACAACACGCGGTGCTGGCGAGCGACGACCTCGGCCACTTGCGCAGCGATGACACAGCAACCCAGCGCGGCGACTCGCACGCCGTCGATCTCACTGTCGCCGTACCTGGTCACGACTGCCAGCAGCTCCAACAGCGCCATAGCGTACGCGACGTAGAAGACTGCGCTGGCGAGCGACCACGCGTGCGCGTGCAGCACTTCCGAGTCTTTCATCCGCAGAGCAGCTGCCATGACGTCGCCATTTGATGCCTCCAGCGCGGCGCTGAGCTCGTCCTTGGCAGCAGCGCATTGCCATTCCAGTGGCAGTGGCACAACGTCGTCAATGGACGCAATGCGGGCACAATGGCGCGTGAACAAGCGGCGCCATGGCGCCGGCGGCCGGTGCTTCTGGCGGAAGAGCTCTTCGTTGAACAGCATGAAGAGCCAAGAGAACCACGAGCTGGTGTGCTCCGGGTGTGCAGCCAGCGTCGTGCTGCGCAATGGCAATGGCAATGGCAGTGACGCAGCGGCGCCCACACTCCCGTAGTCTCCATGGCCAGCGCCCATTGCCATCCGCGACGTGGTGCGAATGTGCGCTCATGCGGTCACACAAACAGTCGATTGGCGAGAATGTGTGTGTGTGGCAGTTAACAGATGCAGATGTAAATTCAATCTTCTGGTGGACAATGTCCACCAGCAAGATTTACAGCAAGTCCACTGGACATGTACCATGTAGAACGGCGTCCTCTGCATGGATGGCGGACGACGTGCGGGGGTGTAGCTGTGTGTGCCTCGGTGCTATTTCACGTTGACGGGAGAAACCGATGTTGGATGAAAGACCTGAGAGGCGCAATCTTCATGATCGGCTCTGCCATGGGCATCGTGTCACGATTCCTGGTCGCGATTCGTGACTCCCTGGAGTCGGAGGAATGGAAGACGAGACGTTGCTATAATGCGTGAAATTTGAAGCCTTCCATCTTCTACGAACGGAGTGACTTGAGCCACATTAGGACCCAGAAAAGGTTCTGACTATTGTTTTTTTGATCCTTTCTCGCAAAGCGTTCCGCAGCTCTAAGCATGAAATGGTGGTAGAATCTGCCCCGTACCAAAGAAATCTTACTGGAACAGTGTTGGTGGCTGCTGACAGCTCCTAGTTCAGAAATTGCGATTTTTCCCCGGTGATGCTAACGTGTTAATGTACCCGAGATGTGATAATGTACACGAAAATGGCTCGATGTTGCTTGCGAGTTGCTGGAAGAGACAAACTTAATGTTGCCGTAAAGACTGCCCTCTACGAAGAACTTGCAGTACAATCCGCTCATTTCTCGCCACTTCTTGGGTTCTTGTGCAGGAACAAGCTTCACCAGCGACGTACAACGAGGCGCTGGTGCAAGGCATGGATCACTTTGCCACTGCCAAGTTGTCACAAGTCAAGCACCGCCGTGAGCATCATGTCGAAGCACTAACAAGCACGTCGGTTGGGGCGAAGTGCCGTGAGGAGTGTTATCCTGGTTCAGTGGCCAACTTCCGTTCAAGACAGTCCGCCCTCTGTTCCACCATCTCATTCGCTGTTCCACGACGTTTCCCGCGCGAGATCTGAGTTGTGGATCCGGAATGATGAAGATCCTGTTCGTTCCCAGCGCGTACGTACCTGCATATCCGTCCATTTTTCTACGCGTCCATCGCCGACCTCGTTGAGCAATTTGGTCGTGGCGCCATGTGGGTGAAGGACACGTATGCCTTGCTCAAGATAATCTACAATGTGTGCAAAGCCTTTCGGGATGGCCAGGCCCTCGCTCTGCGTGTGCATCAACGCCTGCAGGACCTGCTGCAGGATATGGCTGAGTACGACCAGCGCGGAGTGCTGCTCCGATCCGAGCTCCTTGCCAAGTACACGGCACTTGCAGAAGAAGTCCTGCATTTCTTGCAGCAGTACCAGCGCAAGAACGTGATCTACCGCATCTGCACACAAAGCAGCACAAGCGAGCGCATCCAGCATTTCCATGAAGACATTGACCAATTCTTCAAGCACTTCCAGCTGGCGATGGGGGCCGAGATCATGGCTTTCAAAACACGCGACGATGTATGGAAGGAGCCGTTTGCTGAGGACACGAAGCGTCAGATTGAGCTGCTCACTGCGCTCGCGGGAAACCCTGTGGGGCTTCTTAAGGAGCTCAACACGCTGCCGAAGCAGCAAGAAGCGGTGGTCGTTTGGTACAAAGCAGCAGGTACGAAAGAAGGGCAACAGCCAGTCAACGCCATCGCGGGCCGCGCATACGACACGCTACTACGTCATTCCCAACACCTCGCTGTGCCAACGCCAGAGCCGTGGTTCTTGTACGAGACAGACATTGATATTGATGACCAGCCCATTGGTAGGGGCCCCTTTAGCGAAGTGATTCTGGGCGTCTGGAATGGGCACACTGTAGCAACTGGACTGCGGAGGAATAGGAGAACGACGTGTGTATTACTGGGAAGAATGGAAAGTGATAACAAAATGCAATCTACACTGCTGACATCGTGCCGAGTTCTACGTCGTTCTGGAACATGTGTTCTGGAATACTCGATTGTGGGATGTCGAGTTGCACACGACAACTGGATCAGCAGTGAACAAGAGACAGTTCATGCATCGCGACACTCCCCCTTAACTCGAATCACAGACAGGCCACTCTTGGCACACAACTTGATGAGTTGAGGTGTTGGCAATGRCTTCGTGAGGAAGTCAGCGAGCTGGTTTGCTGRATCGACGTGCTCGAGCTGGATGTTTCCATTCTTGAMGTGGTCACGAACGAAGTGCACCTTCAAGTCRATGTGCTTGGCTCTTGGYRWGTATCCTTGATTGGATGSAATGCTGATCGCTGCCTTGTTGTCCRCGTGAATGACAAYTSGRCCATCTTGGTYGAGTTGCATTTCCTGAAGCAGATGACGTAGCCATAGGACATCTTGGGTTGTCTGAGCGAGGGACACGTACTCAGCTTCAGCTGATGACAATGCAACGGTGGATTGCTGCTTACTGCGAAAGATCACTGRGCCRCCGCTGACCATGATCAGAACACCMCTTGTGGAGCGGCGCGTCTTCGTGTCGTTGCCCCAGTTCGCATCACAATACGCGCAGATACCCGATTGTTGGTCGCGCTTGAACAGTATGCSGACAGCACCTGTGCTCTTCAAATATCGCAGGACGCGAATGGCAGCGTTCCAGTGCAGCTCGAATGGTTGTTCCAGGTGCTTGGAGAGCATTGAGACGGGGACGCAGATATCGGGGCGAGTTCCATTTGCGACATACAATAGGGACCCAATTAATTCACGATATCTGGTAGCTTGAGTGAATGGCTTGTCACTTTGCTGTGGGTTCATGTCTTGTCCAACAACACATGGGTTGCGGACCCCACATGCGCTTTCTTGACCAAAGCGTTCAACCATGCGCTTAATGAATAGTGGCTGTCGAAGCAGCAGCTCCCCCTTCTCGCGCTGGTACTGAACTTCCATTCCGAGGATGTACTTGGCGTCACCCAAGGCTTTGATTGTGAAGTGTGCTGCCAAGTCTTTGCGAGCACCTTCAGCTTCTTCTTCTGTCATGCACCCAACCAGCAAGTCATCCACGTAGAGGACGATGAATGTTGGACCCTTGTTGCTGACTCGGACGAACATGCATGGATCTGCTGCACACTCCTTGAATCCCATTGTCGCGAAGACGGACCGAATGGTTTGGTGCCATACCGCTGCAGCTTGCTTTAGACCATAGAGACTGCGTCTAAGGCGACAGATCATCCCATCTCGTGTCTTGATGCACGAAGGCRCAGTCATATACACAGTGTCTTCCAGATCGCCATTTAGGAACGCTGTTTCCACATCGAATTGCTTGATCAGAAGGGAAAGCTTGCAACATACCGCAAGGAAAACTCGGACCGTGCTCAGGCTGGCGACCGGAGCGTATRTGKGCGTGTAATCCACCCCATGCGTTTGGAGGTACCCGAGTGCGACAAGTCGCGCTTTGTAGCGTGTGATGTTGCCGTCAGCGTCGTACTTGTGGGCGAAGACYYACTTGTGACCAMTGACCTTGACACCACGTRGTCGCATGACAAGATCCCACSTGTGGTWACGACAGTGAGACCTGATTTCCGCACGGATAGCTTCTTTCCATTTGGCAGCATCAGGCATCGACATGGCTTCTTYGTAGCTTCCGGGAATGCCAACMGCGGCAGCCATCGCGATCTYGAATTCGWCATCGACACGTGCGCGCTTGGTTCCTCTGTCAGTGTTTCCTGGTGTGGTTGGTGTCGTATCCACGCCATTCGTTAGTAGTCGACCATCGCGGCTTGCATCTGCGGTGAGGCGTGGCACGTCCAATGGCTTGGAGCGAATCGCGGCACCTGCACCTCCACTGAAGACAAGTCGATCTTCCTCGTTGCTTTGTTGAGGTGGACCGAATCGGACAAGTCGTCGCTCTGGTGCCATGCTGCTCGCTGGTACGATTTGGCGTTCTGGTCCTGAGACGACCAGCTGTCGTTCTGGCGAACTGCCGTCGCCCAACGCGAGGTTGCGTGCATATTGAGGAGTTGTTGGACGCTCATGAGCTCGAGGTGCAATACCTCCCACCCTCCTCATTTGCAACTGTCCAGTTGATGCACCGCAGACTTGGGAACGAGTGTTAACACGGCTGGGGACGAGCGTCGGCTCGTGAGCGGGAACAATCGACTGTGCTTCACTCAGTGRTGCTTCATTCGTAGTGTTCATCKCATGTGGTCCATCCACTTCCATCGACTCGATAGGTGCTTCGTGTTGTTGAYCACGGCCTTCGTCGTCACCGACATCAAGCATCTCCACGTCTGCGTCATCAGTCACGTCAGTGGTTGGTGTGTGTTCTTCATGGTCGCACTCGTCTGACCACTGGATTTGCTGGTCGGTTTGCTCAGGCTGAACATCTYGGAATGCACTTGGAGGGTTCTCGCTCACCACAACACTGCGACTCACAACAAGTCGCCGGTCCTCTTCATCCCACACGCGATATGCTTTGGCCGTGTCGGCGTATCCTAGGAAKATACATCTGTGAGCCTTYGCCTCCCACTTCGTTCTCTTGGACTTGTCGACGTGAACAAACCCTTTGGATCCGAACACACGCAGGTGATCCATGGATGGTCGGATGCCGGTGAAGACTTCGTGTGGAGTGACTGAGCGTCGTGCTGTATTCGGCAGTCAGTTGGTCAAGTAGACTGCTGTCATAAGGGCTTCCCCCCACCATGCTTTGTCAACTTGCATGTGGTAAAGCATCGCTCTCGCCATCTCAACGATGGTGCGATTCATTTTCTCTGCTGTGCCATTCTGTTGGGGAGAGTATGGTGCTGTGGTTTGGTGGACGATGCCATTCGCAGCACAGAATTGATTAAATTGGTGATTCACAAATTCACTCCCATTGTCCGTACGTATGCATCGAAGCTTGGCCTGCGTCTGCGACTCCACCAATGCCTTGTATTCCTTGAAGCGATCAAATACTTCCGTCTTGCTTTTCAGCATGTAGGCAWGCACGTACCGAGAGTAGTCATCGACAAAAGTCAACACGTWGACAGCACMTCCTTTCGACTTCGGCTTCATCGGTCCCATTAGGTCGCTGTGGACAATTTGCAGAACTTCCGAGGTCTTGACTTCACTTCCTGAATGATGTTGAAATGGACTCACCGTCATCTTGCCGAGCACACAGCCATCGCATGTTGTACTCTCGCTTCCACTTGTGCCTAGTGTTGGTACTCCATCTACAGCGCCACACACTTGATCGAGCTTGGACATACCAATGTGGCCCAGTCTTGCATGCCAAATGCGAGCATCGTCGCTTGCAGCCAAAGCTGCAACTGGTCCTGAGTTGCCGGTGGTAATCGCTATACCGAACAACTTTCCTTGCTTGGCCACTCGAGCAATGGTGTTTCCGTGTGCTTCAAGAACACACGCGTTGCCKTCAAACTTGACCGTCGCGCCTTTGGCGGTCAATGCTGRAATCGACAGTAGCTTGCGGTCTAACTCGGGCACATAGAGGACCTCCGTCAGCTTCATCCTCGTGCCGTCTTCTAGGGTGATTCTGATGTCGCCAACACCGATTGCTAGCAATTGTTCTCCGTTTGCCACCGTGATTTGGATCGTACTTGCTASCGTCTTGAACTCAACGAAGTCGGCTTTCTCGTTAGTCATATGGCAACTCGCAYCACTATCCAGGAGCCATGTTGACCCCACCACCCCATCTTTACTCGCAGCAAATACATACTCAGGCTGGTTGCCGCGCAGCCGCGGGCAGTCCTTRCGCTTGTKGCCTTGCTGCTTGCACTCGAAGCATTGTCCTCGGAATCGTCTTTTGTCGTGCGGCGCCTTGCCGCCCTGGCCATCGTGTCTATTATTAGTGCGGTTCTGTCTTGGCATCCGGCGCTTGCCTTGCATGCCTGCCTTGAACGCACCTTCCTTGCGCTCGCGCTTCTGCAACCCGTCATACTCTCTGCGAAGCATCTCTTTTGCTTCCAACAGCGTCACTCTCTCGCGCACCTCGATGATCCTGATCATTGCGTCATACTCTTGCGGCAGGCTTCCCAATAGAATGATCAGTCGCTCTTGATCATCAACATTGTCGCCAACGGCAGCCAATCTCAGGCACAGATCGTCGAACTTGAGCAAGTGCTCTATCAGGTTGTCCCCGGATCCCATCGCAAGCTCATGTAGTTGCTTCCTGAGCTGGACGCGGTTGTGGAGATTCTGATTCACGAAGAATAGTCGCAGTATCTCCCAGGCTTCAAATGCTGATGTTGCTTGGCGAACCATGGAATGGTACGCAGGACTCAGCAACTTGCAGATCACCCACCCCCAACGCCTTCATGTCGCGGACTTTCCACTCTGGTGTTTCCCGTTTCAGGGCGTCTTCATGCTTCAGTAGGATGTGATCCAACAAGTCCTTCCTTGCCAACGTCATTCGGGCGTTGAACTCCCATAGGAAGTAGTTGTCGTCCACAAGGATCTCGTTCTGTCCCGACGCGCTTGGGCTCATAACCTGTAGCAACTGGACTGCGGAGGAATGGGAGAACGACGTGTGTAGTACTGGGAAGAATGGAAAGTGAGAACAAAATGCAATCTACACTGCTGACACCGTGCCGAGTTCTACGTCGTTCTGGAACATGTGTTCTGGAATACTCGATTGTGTGATGTCGAGTTGCACACGACAACTGGATCAGCAGTGAACAAGAGACAGTTCATGCATCGCGACACACACGCGCGTGGTGGTCATGCGGTTGACAAGCGTGGACGAGCACATGCGTGGCGAATTTCGAGTGGAAATTCAAAACTGATGGCTGATCAACCGCCACCAGTTCATTCTGAAAATGTTTGGTGCATGTGATGTCAGCGATACGCCTTTCATTGTGTGCGAATTCGCGCCGCATGGCAGTCTCGATACTTTTTTACTGGCGAACCACAAGAACGAGCGATACATGTGGCGATTATTGTACGAAGCGGCCCAGGGATTGCATTTTCTGTACCGACACAGCGTCATCCACGGCGATCTCAAGTGCAATAACATCCTCGTGGGTGGTGACGGACACGCTAAGTTGGCGGACTTCAGGATGAGTTTTCTTCGCACAAACTCCAGCGTGATGAGCACGAGAAAACAAACGGCGGCAGTGCGATGGAAGGCACCCGAATGCATGGGAGGCAAGAACCCAACAGTGGCATCCGATTGGTATGCGTTTGGCATGTGCATTCTCGAGGCAGCTTCTGGACGGGTACCATGGGCGAACGTTTTGGAAGACACGATCGTGATCGACAATGTTAAGCGTGGCAAGATGCCTGCTCGCCCTGAAAACGCGTCAGACGATGCCTGGGAATTGATCCAGGCACTCTGCAAGACGAATACCGGAGCGCGATGGACTGGAAACGACGTATTGCTGCGCCTACAGCCCATCGCGCGGCAGCAAGGGTGCGATTATCCAGATGGTCAAGATTTCAAAGACTGGAGAGATATCGGTGATAACCAACAGGAGGTAGAACAAGGGGCACCGTGCTTCACATCCACAGAGCATTCACGCACGGGATCAACATCGACGACAGTTGAAATCCAGCTCCTCGTGCGCCCCCTCGTCAAGCATCTCACCAGTCGCACCAGAAAGAAGACGAGGATGAGAGCACTTGCTGCTCTCGACTGCCTGTGTCGTGACGAAACCCATGAAACGGTGGTCGCTGAAACTGGTGGCATTGCGGCGATGCTAACCATTCTTGCCAAGGGATCGACTCAGGAACAGCAGCTCGTGGTCACCATCTTGGCGCGAATGTGCAGTACAGCTAAAACGCGCAATGCGGTGGTTGCGGCTGGTGCGATACCTTGGATTGTGGGGCTCGCAAACGGTGACTACACGTCTCTGCGTGAGGAAGCCATGATCGTTCCGCGTGAGGCGAGTGCAGGATCTCCCATCGTCGTCGGTCAGATCATTGCAGCTGGTGGTTTGCCGCCGACGTTGGGTGTGCCTTCCGTCGTCGCCTTTCTGAGTCAAGGAAGCGAAGCGAAAAAGCAAAGTGCGCTCTGGACGCTTCTGTGGCTTTCTCACGTCGACTCGGACAACCATCGCAAGATTGCGGATGCAGGTGGGATTGCCCCACTGATACAATTGGTGGCAAACGGCACTGAGATGCAGAGAGACTACGCGATGCTGATACTTTGCTACGTGGCCGTGAAGATTGATGCGGTTCGGATCATGATCGTGGAAGAAGGTGGTCTTGTCCCATTGATACAGCTGGTGGGAAATGGCACTGAGAAGCAGAAAGAGTGCGCAGCAAGAACACTAGGTTTGCTTTCCTCCAACATGGACGCAAATCGAGTGAAGATCGCGGATGCAGGTGGCATTGCTCCACTGGTGCAGCTGGTAGCGAACGGCACGGACAAGCAGAAGGAGCACGCAGCACTCGCGCTTGGCAACGTTGCAACAAAGATCGATGCAAATCAAGTGGCGATTGCAGACGCTGGTGGCATCGCACCACTTGTGCACTTGGTGGCGAATGGCACTGAGGAACAGAAAGACCATGCGCTGCTTGCGCTTGGCACCATCGCATTCAACCAGATCGCGAACATTCTGAAGATCGTGGACGCTCATGTCATCCCTCTGCTGGTAGAGCTCATGTCGAATGGCACCAATGTGATTGTTGACATTGCAAGCAGCGCTGATCGTACGATTCAAACGAAGAGCGTGGACGCAGGGGGCGTCCCCCCACTGGTTCAGCTCGTGCGTGGTGGGACCGACAAGCAGAAAGAGCATGCTGCCCTCGCACTTGCTAGGCTTGGAGGGAAAACCAGCAATGACGAAAAGATTGCAGAGGCAGGAGGCATCGCGCCGCTAGTGGAGCTTGAGGCGCAAGGCTCTGAGGCCCAGGCAGAGTATGCAGCACTTGCCGTTGGCAAGATCACTACAACGAACCACTCGATTCAAGCGAAGGTTGTTCTTGCAGGTGCCATCGCACCCCTGGTACAACTAATGGCAAACGGCTCAGAGCAGCAGAAAGAATGTGCAACGCGCGCGCTTGGCAACATTACAAGCAAAAGCGATACGATTCAGGCAATGGTTGCTGACGCAGGTGGCGTTGCGCCATTGGTTCAGCTGGTGGCGACAGGCACTCAGGAGCAGAAAGAATACGCGGTGCTCACGCTTGCGAACATTTCGCGCTCCATTGACTCGACTGAAGCGAAGATTGTTGATGCAGGCGGCATTACGCCGTTGGTTCAGGTTGTGGCGACTGGCACTGAGAAACAAAAAGATTATGGATTGCTCGCGCTCTGCAACATTGCGTTGTGCAATGATGTGCGTCAAGTGAAGGTCGCTCACGCCGGTGGATCGCACCGCTCGTGGAATTGGTGGCGAATGGAACTGACATGCAGAAAGAATATGCGGCACGCGCGCTCGGTGAACTCACGTGGACAGTCGATGCAAATCGAGTGAAGATTGCCGGTGCAGGTGGAATCGCGCCGCTGGTACAGCTGATGACGGCTGGTACTGAGAACCAGAAAGCTCACGCGGCGCTTGCTCTTGGCTACCTGTGTAATACACGTAGATACAGTTAGCGACATGCTGTATAAAATGAACAGGCATCTTACAAACCAGCCATCAACGACACGTCACGACACATATCCTCCATCACCATCCATTCCAAGACGAGCTCGCAACCATCCATCAGACGATTGGTCAGTAGCATAGCAGTAGATTGACATGCATGAGATCACTTACCTGTAATTCACTCGTGATTTTGCTTCGATCGCTACACTTGGTAGCACTTGCGTCCGCTTCCGTCCTCCGCTTCCTCGCTGCCGCGACTCCGTCTCCGTCAGCAGCTTCCGTCTTCGCGCAGCCGTCTCCGCTGCCTCCGTCCTCCGCTCCGTCCGCTCCGTCCGCTCCGTCCGCTCCGTCCGCTCCGTCCGCCGTCCGCTCGTCCGCCGGTCCGCCCACCCCAGACACTGCTCTTGTCGGGGGAGGAAGGCTCACACGTCACACGTGAGCAGGGTATTTTGTCCCTACTTTTCCGGGTATTTTCGTCCCTATTTTTCTGGGTATTTTGTCCCTGGGTATTTTGTCCCTTTGCCTGATTTGGTAGTTATTCTCGGCTGTTGTGGTCGCAGTTTACCCCAGTGTTAAAGCCTCGGTTAAAGGTTAGGGGATACTTTTACCGTCCATAAATCCAAACCGTCGTGGACTGAATTATTCTGACTCTCTGGTGCGGTGACGGTAGAGTGTTCCTGGAAGATTCCAAGTCGACTGTCCGACGTCCGACTGTCCGACTATCCGACCTATCCGACCCGAGTTGGATGCCTCGCGCCCGTTCGAAGCGTTCACTGTACAAACCTCGTGCAACGTTTCTCGGTACGTCCGTTCGTCAACCCGAAGACCTCGAGAAGGCGCGTGAAGACTTAATCGAATTGCTCGACAAGGCGCATCGACTGACGAAAGTCTTGCTCAGTCACACCAACCACGTGTGGTGAGTGACGAACGAACAGCAAGAGCCGAACGACTGATCCACCTCCAGCTGACGAAGATTATCGACGCAGAAACGTACATTACGTGTGGGATTGACAAAGTATTGTTGATTAAACCTGCGGATAAAACAAATAGAAATCGGTTTTTGATCACATCTGTGTTCAACAGTCTGAGAATTTATTCCGCGTTGTGTCTAACACGAATTGTTGCTCACTCATCCACATCCTGTTCATCTGCTCGTCTGATCGAAGTCCATCAAGATGTCAGAAGACGCCCAGATGGTGATGACGCCGATGGAGATGATGATGCGCATGTTCGAAGAGCACCGGAATATGATGCAACAACAAATGCAGTTGCAACAACAGATGCAACAACAGATGCTGGACTCAC
>NSDO01000121.1:51911-152662 GCA_002286825.1 Lagenidium giganteum
CAAGCTTATTCCGCGCTTTATCGGTCCATTCCGTATCACGAGACTTCGCAACAACGTTGCAACGCTCGACTTACCGAACAACATGAAGCATCTTTCCGAGAACTTCAACGTTGACAAACTCCGAGCGTACAACAGTAATCCTGATCGCTTCGAAGGAAGAGCGATTCCAAAGTCAAGCCCTGTTGTCTTCGATCAGTCTGGTGAAAAGTTGCACATCATTGAAGCTCTAGTTCGCAAACGCATCTTCAACCGCAAGCCCGAGTACTTGGTGAAGTGGCACGGCTTGCCGGATCACGAAAATWCGTGGGAACTCGAAMAGAACATCAAGCATGTTAGCCATTGGAAGAGTTTGATCGCAGAACTTCGCCAACGCCAAGCATCCGAGCGTCAAAACACCGCCGTCGGTTCAGCATCGACTTCGGCCAGATCGAAGAAGCCCAACCATCGCTATTGCAACTAGCTTCTACGATTACAAGCTCCGCTTTGTCGGGGGAGAGTGTAATACATGTAGATACAGTTAGCGACATGCTGTATAAAATGAACAAGCATCTTACAAACCAGCCATCAACGACACGTCACGACACATATCCTCCATCACCATCCATTCCAAGACGAGCTCGCAACCATCCATCAGACGATTGGTCAGTAGCATAGCAGTAGATAGACATGCATGAGATCACTTACCTGTAATTCACTCTTGATTTTGCTTCGATCGCTACAACCTGTCATGCAACGTTGATGCGAATCGAGTGGAGATTGTCCACGCAGGCGGCATCACAGCGCTGTTGCAACTGGCTGGTAGAGGCACCGATGAGCAGAAGAAACGCGCGGTGACGGTGTTTTGGGGCCTTTCATTCAATAAACACATTGCGCGTGCCCTTGCGAAGGCCGGGGCGATACAGGTGCTCAAAGCTTTCAGAGGTGAAAGTGACCACGCTGCCGAAGCGTTGAAGCGGGTCAAAGCCACGCGAAAGATCCTTGGGAGACTTTTCTAGCTGTGTTTTAAAGCTCTGCCAAAATATCGATCCTCGGCGAGCGTGACCACGCAAAGCTGTACCGGGAGTGCGGTGGACATGGTCGAGTCCACGCTGACGTATCAAGCTGTGGAGTGTGATCCCCGACTCGATCGTTCAATCCAAGTCCATGTCTTACATCGTTGATCTCGCTTAATCTCCAACTTGGTAACCTGAATAATGAGGCTGTTTCGAGCGATTCTGGGGGCGTCCTGCCGATCAACCTGTTGTCGCTCTATATGAATGATCACAACAATGAGTTATCGATCAATGGTGGCTGCAATACGCTGCCACATCGACATTCTTACCATTGTGTTTGCGGCGAGCTCTCCAGCATCTCGTAGACTGTCCGGATCTCGCACGGCTTCCCACACACTGGTTGTACCAGCATCCAAGCGTCGATCTCCCCAGTCACTCGACGCCAGCTCAAAATTCTGGGTCACCATCACCAGAGCCTTGTCGTACAACAGATTGCAAATGCACTTGTCACTTCCTGTTGAACCAGTGGATCCACACAGCCAAGTATGCAGTCCATTAAATACATACAGGTCTTATCGGCGTGACACGCGCGTGCCAGCGCCGTACGCGACTTCTGTTGTCCGCTCCCTTGAAGAACTCATTCAACTCTCGAACAGGTGTTAAAATGTGCCAGTTCCAGAAGCTGCCAAACACGCCACTGAAGCCGCACCTGCGCAGCAGCCAGTTGGCCGTGAGCTTGACGATCTCTTCCAATCTGTCGCGTGTTTTTTTTTCGATTGTCGCACATACGAGCTCGATCTCGATGAGCAGCTCACAGATATGAACGCTCGACGGGACATCCGATTTTTCACCATCAAGCTGAATCCACTGAATGCGCACAGCTCGCTCCATCAGCAGCAAAAACAAATCACGGACGACCCGAACTGTCTGCGATGACAAGCACCGTTGCTGGCGCGCACCGACCTCGGCGATTCGTGCAGCGATCACACAGCCGGCCAACCCTGCCACGCGCGCAACGTCAACCTCATCGTCGGAGCTCGGGCGATCGGCTCCAAGCAGGTTCAGCAAGTCTACGGCGTACGCAACATGGAAAACGCCACTGAACAGTGACCACGCGTGCGCTCGCAGCACGTGCTAGCACTCAATCCGCATGACAGCAGCCACGACGTCGCTCAGCTCCCGTTTCGCAGGAGCGCATTGTCATTCAAGCGGCAATGGCACGGCGTGGTCGTTGGATGGAACGTACGGGCTGTGACGTGTGAACAAGCAACGCCAAGGCGACGGCGGTGCGGGCTTCTGGCGGATGAGATCAGCACGAAGAGCCAGAAGAACCACAAGCACGAATGCTCGGGGTGTGGCGGTGCATCGGTGCATCGCAATGACGGCCACGCCCTTAGCCGTGGTGCCATCATCGCCAGTGGGCATGACCATCAGCAGCTGCAATGGGATCCTACACAAACACGGACAAATGTGTGTCTATTCGAATTCTAGCGTCAGACAGCTCGCTACCGCGCGAGCGAACACCCGAACTGACCGTCTACTGGGACCACGCAGTGTCCTTGCCAAACTGTCGAAGTTGCTCACGATTTGGGAAAGGTGGTTTGGGAGATGAAGTCGTCGTCGTGGTCGCTGCCCTAACTGGCGCGTTGTTGGGATCCCTGTTGGCTAGTGAGCACCTGTCGACGCTCAGTCAAGTCACGACGCCGCCGAAAGTTGGTGCTGCTGATCGAAAGATGAACGCCACGTTTGACCAGATCTTGGCCTTGAAGTGCGAGGAGCAGAACAAGCTCGAGGAGCTGTGCATGGATGATGTAATGGAGCTGTCGACAGTATTGAGTAGTTGCAACGGTGACAAAGATCTCCAAGGGAATTGCATATCGTTGGAAGACTAGTTTGCTCGAGCTCTTCGACGCTGCATCCTTCGAACAGCTTCAGAATCAATGGAATTACTTCGCGTAACCAGTGTGTTTGGTCGACGTCGTGCTGTTGCGATTCTCTTGAGGAGACAAATTGCCTGGAATACTGAGGCAGAGCAAAGACTTTCGGACACATATGACGGCATGTATGCCATGTTGCACACATCAGGCGCTGAATCCACGGTGGTCACGCTGTTAAGCTGGATGGGAGATGAATATTTCCTGCCCGAAAACCTGTGTGGGACCGCTACATACGTGCTGCGTCTGTTGACCCAGATGGTACCAACAACGTACTGCCTGTTGGAAGGTCAAGAAGTCGAAGACTTGAGCAAGCAACGTCACGCAATTGCAGGAAGGGTTGGCGACCACGTTCTCTGTAGATTTTTTGTGGGGAAAGACGTGAGAAAGAGCGAGACAACCTCACTTGGAGTGTACTGGCACCAGAAGCGCTCCCTCCTCGGAATCAATCACCTACTTGGTATCTCGTTAACGGTGCGATTCCATCCGTGGCGGTAATCGCCACTGACAGGTAGTACAAGGTCTGCTGCTCAAGGACGGTGGAATTCACTGACATGTCCCCCATCGCTGCCAATTTAGCTACCATAGCAGCGACTCGACAAGTACAACTGAAAGAATTGACGCAGGCACAACCACGGGATCGCAACATGGAGTTGATGAAGGCCGTGCTGAAGCAATTCCACAGATTTCCAGTAACAGCTGCTACACAACATAAGCTAGTCCTTGCACGTGAAGCTGGTGCTGAGTTAGACCAAGTGCGCGTCGTAGTTCTTGAGCAAATCGAACTGGCTCGGGTCGCTGCAATAAAAATGGCCGACTCCCCGTTCACTGTGGAAGGGCTTCAAACGTGTAGCCGGTTCGACCTGCAAGACTCCGTCACTCGTCAAGAACAGCTAGATTGCCAAGATGCGAGTCAAATAAGTCTCGACATCGATGTATTGCGGAGTCTGCGGGATTCCATCCCAGCACTACTCTAAGTTGCCACCTGTTCTCCAGGCGAACTTCGTGATGCAGTGGAAGGAGCGGTCGTACTCCGCCCGCGCCCGCGACTTCTTCGTTATTTCAGCTGGATTCGGATTTCTTAGTCGTTGGTGGGGACACCAGCCGCGAGTTCTCGCTTAGATGAGGAACTGTTTGAAGTGAAAAACAACGATGAATCAAGTCTGTTGAAGACGCTATTGACCGTAAAGTCGCGATGGCTCAAGAAACTAGGTATCAGGTACTTCAGTATCAAGCCCTCAAACGACAGCATCAGGTCATTCAAAAAGTCGTTTCGGGACCTTCAACAAAACATCGCCAGCAACAAGGAAGCGGACTTGAGTTGTGTCATTGAGGTGAGCACCGAAAATGGAGTTACAGCCAGGATTAAACAAGCGGCACGACTCCACCGACAGATTTCACCCTGTGGGCAATGAGCAGCTTGTCAACTCCGCGCCTTCACCTATTCTATCAAGAACACCAGTCGTTTTTGTCAGCGTTCACGACTGATGCTCGTTTAGGCATTGCTATCTTTTCCAGCGAGAAAACAATAATTCAGCGGTGGACACCGTCATGTCGTCGCAGTAAACTGACTCATGGTTGCGTCTCCTCGCATTACTGGATACAGAGTCCAACATCTTGGTGCTCAAATTCAATCTGAGGTTCACGTCCAGGCAGCACGTGGCTGAGTGGAATTGGCGTCACAAAACTTCGTTGATTGGACCCCCAACGAGTATGGCCTTTGGCCAAGACTCGGTAATCGCTGTGGTGGACGCTGCTGAGCAAATCCAAGTCTACAATTTCTCCAGGCGCGAAATGCACCGGAAAATTGATTGCGCTGGACCAGCGAAACATTACTATATAGTACTCGTACGCCCTACGCAGCGAACTATATAGTTCGCTGCCGCAGGTGGCCAAGTCATAGGGGGTGCATGTATTAGTGACGATGCACCTGTTCGATTTATCCGACAGTCACACAATCCCAGTTACGTACTCGTGTGACGCCATTGTTGCTCAAGATGCTACGGGCATGGCATTAGAGGACACGTTCCAATACCTAGCCACAAAAGCCGGGTTAGTATGTCCCTACGAAATGCAAGCAACCATCCACAGCCAAAAATTACGCGTGTGCAACACCTCTTCAGCACGCACAGACCCCTCACTCGTGGATCCGACTGCGGAACACATCTTGTGGACGTGGTTTCACACCATGGAAAGTTTCCTGTGTGCGGGATGCTGGGAGTGGAACCCGACCACAACTTTCTTGAATCTAGCACTGAAATTCTTGTGATCGGAAGCTCTCAAGCTGGTGACGAAGTGAGAATTGTCCTTGAAGAGATGCAGCGCAGGCTGTTTGAGCTGAACAAGCCTCTGCGAGGAAGAAATCTTGCGACTGATGTGAAGATATCAGTCGCAGCAGACACCGACAACCTACCAGCCAGTCATTGATACGAAAATGATGCCGTTGGCGTTGTTTCTGCAGACGCTGATTTCGATTGTCCCAGTTCAGATTTGCCTAGCGGAGAACAATTCGCTGACGATCTTGGAAAACAGCGAACTTGTGTCTTGCGAATCCAATACAACGGATGAGGAAAAGTGGCTTCAGACAGCAGACATCGCACGGTCAATGCGTTTTGGTTGCTTCTCGCCGTTGCTGAAGTCATGGACAGGTCGGTGCTGAGTCATATCGGCGATGGGCAAGCAGTCTGCGGGAAAGAGTTTCTTCCTCAATCATTTGATGGGCACTTAGTTTGATTTCGCAAGTGCTCGGCGCACTGATGGCGTTTGGATCGCGGCACGGTTCATCGATTCGAAGCCTGCTAATCGTGCTGGATTTTCGAAGGCTTTGGATCATTCGAGCGTAGCCAGCAAGAGGATATTTTTCTGTCGTTGCTAAATGCCGCTGTGTCTGGTGTTACGATCAATTGACTCGAGATGCGCTTTGGCATAAGAAATCGATGAACTGTTTTCTCAATTCCAAAATGCAATCAAGTTGATCAAGGACGATGATCAACTGTTTCAAGGAGTCTAGATCATGAGTGTTAAAGACGTGAACCCGTGTGGCGACAAGAACGTGCTCCAAGAGTTTGAAGCAAAGCTTCGTTCGCGAGGTGACCCACACCACGCCAGGATTTGCTGGGCAAGCATTTTTGGACTTCTTGCGCCTCGTTGCATTGGATTGAACATCGTTCGATGATACAGTCAAGAAGTGGCGGATCGAAAAAGTTGGCGATGAGTTGCCGGGGATCTTGCGCGTTGGCTGCGTCCTCGCCAATGACGCGGCCTTGGCCGACTTAAGAATCGCGTCCAAGCCTCGAGGGACTTGATGATCATCGTACATGATCGCGAAGTACCCCGCGAATGAATAAACGTGGACAAGGGTCATGTCATTGATAGATCTCGATGGCATTGCTGATGCCTCTATCGATTTTGAAGTCGAATATGTCGAGATGGCTACGGAGGGGATGCCTGTAATCACCCATTTCTACGAAATGTTCATGGACAGCTGGCCCGGCCCAGGTATGAGCAGAAGGCAAATCACGAGGAGCAGCACCGGTGTGCAGCGTCGCATTGGTGCGGACAGGAGTGCTCTGCCAGAATTTGCATCAAGCTCTGCCACGTGGATGCTGAGCTGCCGCACACGCTGCACAAGTGTCCAGTCTTTCAATGTGCTGAGCCATGCGCAATGGATCGATTTGCTCGACGCTGGATCACTTGCACGGACATGTGGGGCTGCAGGAATGGAGTACACAAGCAACGGATCGCTCGCTAATGGATGTGGTGTCCGGCTCTGCCTTGGCATGCTGCATGGTCGTTACAAACGCATACTGTGTAGGCACACGTTGATTAGAATGCGTGCCATCGAAACTCAGAATAAACACTCAAATATGCGTTTCTATTCGAATTTCATCCTGTGGTCTCGTGCTGCGAACACCCAAAAAATGACCATCTACTGGGACCGCGCAGTGCAACCACAGTCCTTGTACCAACGACACCAAACTGTCGATGATGAAATCAAGGCGTTGTGAGCGATGATAATCTCACGGTTTGCGAAAGGTTCGACGTCGTCGTGGTCGCTGCCCCAACTGGCGCGTTGTTGGGATCCCCGTTCGCTAGTGAGCACCTGCCAACTCTCAGTCAAGTCGCGACGACGCCGAAAGTTGGTGCTGCTGATCGAAAGATGAACGCCGCGTTTTACCAGATCTTGGCCTTGAAGCGCGAGGAGCAGAATGGAGCCGAAGTGCTCAAACCGGTGCTGTGCATGGACGAAGTGATGGAGCTGTCGACGGCATTGAGCGATGGTGGAAACGGTGAACAAGGAACTGGTGCGAATCGCATTTCGTTTGGAAGACAGGTTCGCTCGCGTTCTGCGTCGAACTATCCTTCGTCCAGTGCCAGAAGCCACAGACCAACTGCGCGTGTCCAGTGTATTTGGTCGACGCCGGGCAGTTGCGATGCTTCTTCGGACGCAGACTGCGTGGAACCACGAGACAGAACAGAAGCTGTGTGATGCGTCCGACGGTATCCACGCCATGGTGGACTCATCGACCGATGGAGCCGCAGAGATAACGTTGTTTAGCTGGATGGGAGACGAGTATTTCTTGCCAGATACTCTGCGCGAGACAGCCACGTACGTCCTGCGGTTGTTGACCCAAATGGCTCCAACAACTCACTGCGTGTTGGAGGGAAATGATGTCGACGACCTGAAGAAGCACGTTGAGCAACTTCGGACACAGCAGCGATTGACGTCGTCGTACTCGGTGGATTTTGGGGTAGAAAGTCGTGAAAATGATAAGGACAGGCTCGCGCGAACTGCGCTGATGCCGGTGACGCTCCCACGACTGGATCAACCAGTATCGTGGTACCTTGTCGAGGGTACGGTACCCGCCGTGGCGGTGATGGCTGTCGAGAAACAACGCAAAATTTGCAGCTCACAAGACGTCGGCTTTACCAACGCGGCCAGCTTTGCAGCGTTCGTGGCAAGCAAAGCAGCTACCTGGAATGTGAAGTTAACAGCGACGGCGCACTCACAACCACTTGAAGCCAATATGGAGTTAATGAAGGCGCTGCTGATGCAATTCAGCCGATGGCCAGCCGCAGATATTGCACGTGTTGATCAAGACATTGCTCGCGAATCCGATGCGAACCGACAAAGCGTGCGCGCGGCGTTTCTAACACAGATTCAGGCGGCTCATTCCTCTGTGCTACGAATGGCGGATAGTCTCTTCACAGTGAATGGGCTCCAACGTTGCACCCAGCGAGATCTAGACGATTTCGCTCACTTCCAAGGACAACTGCATTGTCGTGATGCGGATGAGATTAGCCGCGACGTTGCGCGGGTGTCGCGTTTGCAGAATTCCATTCCAGAGTTTTTCGCGATTGCCGAGAAGGATCCCAGTGAGCTTCGTGATGCAATAAATGATGCTGTCACCATACCGAAGCGCAATTCTTTATTGAGAAATGTGATCAAGTGGCTGTGGGGTTTGTTTTCACCAGCGCCTACAACAACTGCGACCTTTCGATTGAATGAAGAACTGTTGCGAATTAAACACCAGTGGATCACGATGGTTGAAGCTGCCATTGAGCACAAGCTTGCTGTAACACAGGACACACATCTCCAGCATCTCCAACAACGTGGCCGTACACAAAAGCAGAATATTATTCAGCGCTCGTTTGGGAATCTGCAGCAATTCATAGCCAAAAACGATGCTGCCGGCTTGACTTGCTTCGTTAGCGTCAGCACAGAAGACGGAGTTGCCGCAATCATTAAGGACGAAGGGTGGTGCCCATGGCCAATTACTTCCGCTCCCCCAGCAGTCATTTTGTTGTGGGCAGTAAATAAGCTGTCAGAACCTATCGCCCAAATTCCCCTCGCGAAAGACCAGTGCTTTCTCGCCGCATATACGACTGAGAGTCTTTCCGGTATCATTCTCTTTTCAAGCAAGAAGACATTGGTGCAAAGATGGACAACTCGGCTGGGACAAAGCAAACTGACTGGAGTTTGTGAATTTCCACGACGTTGTGAGTTGTCGTGCTTTGCCCCCACGACGCGCCATCTTGCGTTGCTGGATGCCGATTCTAACATTTTGGTGTTAAAGTTCAATCCGCAGTTTACATTCTGGAAGAGCGATGCACAATGGAATTGGCGCAACAAAACGTCGCTTTCCGGGCCCCCAACGAGCATGACATTTGGGGATGTTGACACCATCGCCTTGGTGGGCGAAACTGGACAGATTCAACTCTTTGACTTCAACAAGAACGAAGTACACCGACGAGTTGATTGTGTCGGACCAGCCGACCACTATCGACTGTTCACTGCTGCAGGGGGTCAGGTGATCGGATGCGCTGCTCTGAGTGATTGTGCGCCAGTTCGCATTGTTGCGTTTGCGAGCGCTGACAAACGCGATATCCCGGTTACGGGCTCCAATGACGAAGTTGTTGTTCCGAATCCAGCGGTCATGGCATTCGACGACACCTTGTGGTTCCTAGACACAGGAGCTGGCGTCTTGCATACTTGTGAAATCCAAGCATCAGTTTGAAGCCAAAACCTCCGAGTGCGCAGCACTTCGTCGACAAGGCAGCAGAATGCGATCGCCGATCTGACGACAGATCACCTTTTGTGGACATGGTTCCACGCTCTCGAAAAGTTTCCTGTTCGCGGAATCTTAGAGGAGGATCCAGGCATCAATGCCTTGCATTGGGATGTGACGATCATTGTGCTTGGGGCGACTCAAGCAGAAGACAATGTCCGAAGCGTCTTTGAGGTCATGCAACGCAAGCTAATCGGGTTGAACAAGCCACTTCATGGGAGAAATCTAGCGACTGATGTGAAAGTTTCAGTTTGTTCAGACATCGACAGCCTCCCAAGACTCGAGACAAAAACTATGTCACTTGCTAGTTTTCTGCAGACACTGATAACGATTGTACCAGTGCAGATTTGCCGAGCCGAAAACAATTCCTTGACCATTTTGGAAAATGGCGAACTCGCAACATTCGACACGAACGCAGCGCGCAATGAGCGAAGGCGTCAGACAGCCAGCATTGCCCGGTCGATGCGCTTTGGTTTTTTCTCACCGCTGTTACAAGCGTGGTCGGGTCGCTGCTGGGTCATGTCATCGATGGGTAAGCAATCCACGGGAAAGAGCTACTTTCTCAATCATCTGACAGGCACTTCCTTTGATATTGCCGGGGCTCGATGCACGGACGGCGTTTGGATCGGGACGTCATTCATAAATCCGACGACACTACTCATCGTTTTGGATTTCGAAGGCCTTGGGTCGTTCGAGCGCAGGCCACAAGAAGATGTGTTCTTGTCGGTGTTGAACGCTGCGGTGTCTGGTGTCACCATCTTTCGTCTGGAGATGCGGCTGGACAAGGAAATTGACGAGTTGTTTTCTCGATTTCAAAATGCAATCGAGCTGATCAAGGGCGATGATCGGCTGTTCCAAGGAGTCTTGATCATGAGCGTCAAAGATGTGAACCCAAGTGATGAAAGGGACGTGCTACAAGAGTTTGAAGCAAAGCTTGGCCAACTGCTGGAACAGAACAACGAGCGGAATTTTCTGTCTGACATGTATGGCAACTTTGTACGAATCAACTCCTCTCCACCTCTCGGGACAGCGGGATACTACGAGTCATTGTCTCAAGCTGAAGAAATGGTTCGCGAAGTAATCCACACCACACCAGGATTCGGAGGGCAAGCACTCTTGGCTTTCCTGCGACTTGTCCTTGCGAAACTTGTCGCGTTGGATTGGACTTCTTTCGACGACACAGCCCAAAAAATGCAAATCGAGAAAGTCCGGGATACGTTGCCTGGTGTCTTGCGAGTTGGTTGCGTTCTCGCGGAGGATGCCGCTTTGGCGGACTCACGTCTTCAAGCACATGCACCCACGCAGCTGGTTGATTCTGATGAAAAGACGATCACCGTGACTATGGAGGATATGATAGCGAAGTACCCAGAACACGAAGCGGCGTGGACAAGTGTGATGTCAGTAATCGATCTCGACAGCATTGTTGATTCCTCGGTGGATTTCGGTGCCGAATACGTCAAAATGGCCACACAATGCCCTCAAGACTTGCAAACTGTAATGGTTCGATTCTATAGCATCTTCATGGATGCGTGGCCTGGCCACGTGCCATCGGTCAAGGCCTTTGATACGTTCGACAACTTTTTGCTGTATTTGGTGCTTCGGCGAGTTGAAAGGACATCGCTGTGGGCATTGACCGCCTTGAAGGGTGACACCAGCGCGTGGCAAAAGTTAGACAAGCAATATTGCGCGCACTTTCGAGCAATGTTCCGACGCTGCAATTTCCAGTGTCAGAAATGCAGACTGGGATGTCTACGTTCGAGTCTGCATCCACCGACAGCGCATCACGACTGTGGCACCAACCACGCTTGTCGTGGGAGGTGCGACTATTGTGAAGTGCGCAATGGTTGCGTGCCGAAGTGCCACCGAGTCGCTGGTCATGAAGGCCATTGCGAATGCGAGGCTGGAGACCACACGTGCCGCGAAAAATGTGAGCTGGAGGGCAGTCTTAACTGTAGTGGAAAATGCGAAAAGAAAGGAAACCACGAGGGACGACATCTCTGCGCGGCACCACATTGGTGTGGGCGAGAATGTTTTGCCGCCAAATGCTCCAAGCTTTGTCGAGTCGATGCTGAGCTTTCGCACACACTGCATAAATGTCATGATTTGCAATGCGTGGAGCCATGCGTGATGGCCAACTGCACATCGATCTGCTCGATAGTAGATCATTTCCACGGACAGCTGATAACTGCAGGCGCACACGACACGGTCGACACCGGCGAAGCGGTAGTTCACATCTGTGGTCGTCGGCATCAGTGTCCCATCGAATGCGAAGAGAGCGGTATCTGCCAAACCGAAGTGAACCATCGCGTGACTGACAAGAAATTCAAAGGTGCCCGAGGTGAGTTTTCCTACACATTGCAGGAAATGAATGGCCACCGCAAGCAATGCGCAAGAACAATCCCAGTGGGTGAGACGACGCACGATGGCCCACACTCTTGTATTGGTGCTGCTGATAGAGGTAGCATCGTTCACAGTTGCGATGAACGGTGTCCTTGTTGCCAATATTACTGCTCCAAGGCATTTGGTCATCGCGGATTGCACGGAGGATCGCATGGCAACATGCAGAACACAATCATTCTTGCGGATGTCCTCGATGTTGACGTCCAAGATCGAAAGTACCGCGCAGGAGAAGAAGGTGTGGCAGAAATGTGCAATCTGTTCTGCTCAAAGATGGGGAGAAGCCACGTGCATTTCCTGGAATGTGAGCAGGGCTCTCTGGACGACTGTGTGTACGCTGGCACGCCTGAAGACCCGCGACGGCACTGCACGAACAAGCTGAAACCAGCTCCAGCCGTGGACATGGACGAGCTGTTGCACGATCACTTCTGGAAAACGGTGGGTTGGGACGACCCGTGCCCTTCTGCTGCTGATCGATTGCTATTTGGCCAATGCGCATTCAGGTGTCACGTACCGCACGATGAGCCGTCGTACTGTGTACTGAAGGCATGGCACACGCCTGTACGACCACCGGTAGCTGGTGTATCTGACGGGTTTTCCTACGTCAACAAGCACAAGTTCAGGTGTGTTCACGGAGCCAAGACGGGGTACTTCCACCACGTGTTTGTTCTTGATTGTTCTGGATCAATGAGCGGCGATCCCTGGGCAAGTCTACTTAGTGGCGTGAACAAGTATATTCGCAATCGCATCGCTAATGGTGATGTGAACGATGTCGTGTCCATCGTCACCTTTGATTATCGCGCTGAAATTGTGGCAGAGCAAAAGGCGATTCTCCTTGCTGTTGACCTTGATATCCCTTTTCGGGGGCGCAGGACCAGATACAAGTCGGGGTTGCAGTCAGCTGACGAAGTGCTGTCCCGAACGGATTTTGACGAGTTCAAACCGGTTGTTGTGTTCTTTTCCGACGGGCGGCCTAGTGATTTGGAGGAAGCACAGCAGAAGGCTGCGGAGCTTCGACAATCGTACGATGCCTACCAGTTGCGAGCATTTGTTGTCGGGTTCGGACATGTTCGCAATCACGTGCTGGAATTACTGGCCGCTGATCTTGGTGGAACGTACCACCACGCCCAGTTCGGCAACGAAATCGAGTCCAGATTGTTCGACATATCCGCATCGCTGTCGACGCGTGCGGGGCTTGGTCTGAAGTGATTATAGCGCCGAGCACCAACTACACAGCAGAATTCCGTGGATAATGTGAGATGGCTTGGTCACGACGGTTTAGTAGCTGGTAGCCTAGCACTTGGACGATAAGGCAGCTAACTGGGTCTCACAGCATGTGTATGCGATGATGTAGTGTGGCAGTCGGTATGTCAAAATATGATGCTTTATCGTCGTAACCGGTCGTTGTGTTCTGTTCCGACGGCAATCCCGGCCCGGGAGCTTCCAGGATAAACCATCAGTCCACGTGTATCCAAAGGGCTCTCATCGTCGACGACGTCGAATGTGGAGCTGAATAGGACGCTATCTCGAATGATGCCGAAGCATTCCGGCACGCAAAATGCACTAAGGGCTGTATTACCAGGGATAAATGTTCGCCAAGCAGTCTGTATTTCTGTTATCTTAATATTCAACATTGGACTTTGATCGCAATGATCTGAGCCAAATCGTGCTGCGAAGCTGCTCAGGCAAATCACTGGGCGCTTGCTCGGTCCGGAGCACTGACCAAACTTTGATATCCAGCACCATCATCACGGCTCCGACGCGGACAGAAATTAACCCAGCCATTAAAGCGGACGCTCGATCCACAAGCCAGTCGCCCCTGTAAATCCATCCTTGCCGATCAAACACCTCTTCTGCAATACCTGGCAGGAACGAGCTGTCTTCAATCATGCGGTCGCGCTTGGCCACAATACGGACAATAACCGAGCAGACACACAGTGCCACAGCACAGATAAGCAAGATCAACAGCATTCGCTTGGAATCTCCAATTCGAACTTCTCCCGCAATGCATTGGATACTGCCTTCCAACGCCAGAAATTCGCAAACCAGGTTTACAGTCATCGTGTCAACAGCAGGTGAATGAAGTTGGAGAATAGCAACTGCTACCCACACAACTGCGTGTGCAAATGGAGCGATGGCAAACGTCCATCCCCGAGTAAACACCAGAAGAAGGTCAATTGCTACGCACAAAACCCATGTGGCTTCACCGGCAGAGATAATGGAGACAAACCACTGGTGCGAGCTGTCCTCCATCTGCACCAGGTTCCCTCGGCGGATGAACTCCGGGCGTGCCGTACTCAACATTATCATCGCTACGATGCCCCGAATGCCCAAAAGAGGACGGCCCACCCACACCACACCGCAAGTCCGATTGAACTCGAGCAAATTCCAGCCAGACACACGAAAGCGACAGAGGGCAGCGGCACACAGGACCATCACTGCGACGGCTGCGAAAACGAAGGTGACGTACTGGACCTCAACGCGTAAGATCGTGGACAAGCTATCGGGGACGTCGTTGGTCGGGACGCTTTTCGCTGGTCCAGCCGCTGAGATCAGTGTGAGTGTGCCGTGATCTCCCTCAAATGTCACAACCTCGCGTGGTCCAATAAGCCATTCGACCAAGAAAAACCAGCCGAGTGCGTTCCATGGTGCGTGCATGTCAGCTTCCAACACTGGGACAACCTGAAGCTCGAGGTCACGCGCGCTTGCGTTGCGTTGCACATACTGCATGATGCTGACATTCATTGCCACGACCGCTTGATGCGCCAACACCGCCTGTGCTCGAATGCGCTCAATATCATTTTTGTCCAGCAAAGTCCGGAATTGTTGTGCTCGCTCAAATGCTGCAGTGCATTCCTCTACGTCTCTTGTTGCCGCTCCGCATATCTCTTCTAGTTTTGCACCTGGTGCGTCGAATGCACTCGAGGAAAGCAAGGAGAAGATGAAGTGGAAGTTGACCACATACCACCCTTCAGCTGTTATCTCTTGGCAATCGTCTTCAAACAGGAACTGATTTGTGATGTATGGGACAGTCACGTCGCGACTGCATAACAAGCTGCCCCCTGCGAACAGCCAGTCATCGTGGGCCCAATACGATGGCCAGGTAGTCAGGAAACCACCAGTATGAATAAAGTAATATGCGTCGGCAGCTTCGTTTGAAGTCATGGCAGCTCGGTAAATGACGGATGTGATCATATGCAGCAACTCGAGCAGTTCGTGTGGAATTCGCTCCCACCACAAGTCGATCGAGTTGAACGGCCCGATGGCGTCACGTACTAGCTGCAGTTGAGACGGGAAAGGCCATGGCACACCTCCGCCCATGATCAAAAGGTCTTCCATGGTCAGGTTGAAATACTCGAAAAACATCGACGAGTTTCGAACCAAACTTTTGCCCGCCATCGCTGTGTTCCCAGGCAACAGGGCCCAAAAGTCCTTGTCCGGACCCCAAAACATTTTCACCGTGGTTGCTGATGTGCTTCGTTCCTCGTATCTCATGCGCTTGGTTGTCAATGCCTTGGAGCGACCCAAGGCGTTGACAATGTAGACTTTCGACTTGAAGCTGCCACCTGTTGTGATACTGGGGCGTGAAATGCGTCAACCCCTTGCTACGCCAATACACTGCCTCAGCATCAAGGGGCACCGACGCATTGCGCTTCACACTCTCAAGAAACAGGCGGCCATCAGACGACTCCATCAGCGCTTGTTCAATGCCTACCACGAACATGTCATTGAAGGCGGCTTGGAAGGTAGACCAGTCTAGGTTGCGCAAAATGCTCTCCAAGTAAACGGCGGCGTTTTTCTTGTGGTTTTGCAAGCAACGCTCGGCACGCTTTGCTGTGTGCGCCATGCTCCATCGCCGATCGAAGTCTACCCAGCAGTATTGCGTCACGGTTTGCAACACAATGTCGGACTCAGTTCGCCGTATTCCTGTGATGCCTGCCTCGATGTATGTGAGTTGATGATACTGGAGAAAGCGGGCGAAGGTCGGTGAAACCCACAGGTCGGATGGCGAGAATTCGCTAACGTAGGTGAAGCCAGAATCCGTCAAGCTCAGTTCGGTCGGCTTTTCCGCCCAGACTTTCACGCGGTCGAACGCACTGGCGATGTATGACTCGTACGAGTTGTTGTAGTTTGCCCGGAAGTAATCATTCGCAAGCAGATCCTGCGTTGAAGCGGCGAAACGGTAGCTTCCGAACAATGTGACTACGACGTACAGAATGCCGACACTCGTGCAGATCGTGGATTGCAAACGAACCCGCCACGGACCCACCGAAAGTGCGCGCGCACGCACCTGTGGTTGCGATCCCGAAAGATTTGATGACGTCTTCGTCGGCTTCACGGATTCATCTCGGTCATCCACGTATACTTTGTTCATGCTAGCGCTTGAGGCGCTCTGGTTGCTATGCAACCAAAGCTGCAGGTTCTTATGTGCGCACGCGCAACGGTGCCCAAGCCCATGTGGCACACCAGCGCATGCGCATAATCTCGGGAGAATCCAGACCACACACTATATTTGTCTCCATAGCTCGTATTTCTTCCCATAGATCGCTCGTATTTCTGCAAGTGCCCGAAGGTCAGCCGCAAAACGTGACCGAGACGAAGCTCAGCCCGGGCTTGTTGGATGTTTTTATGCCAAAGGAGAGCAAGAGAATCGGTTGGTGCTGCGTTCAAGTGCAAAGCGGGCTCACGGCAGCATGCAGAGATAGCCAAGGAATGACGCAGTGCGCTTGTACACGCACCAACTCCCTTCTGTTCAATCGACCGTCACGTCGTAATGGCTGAAGCGAAGCGTCCTTACGAACTGTCGCGGTAGCGTCTCCCACACATGACCACTACAGGATGCACCGAAAGTTGTTCTTGGACTTTTTGTGATTTGTCCTCGCGGCGTTGAACTGCGCATTACTTGACAGAGCACCCCAGAAACTGCAGATCGACCAAGTGGAACGTATCACCACGCACAGTACAGTCACGAGATTGAATCGAGACGATTTGATAGCTCTATGCCATCATCGACTCACGCTGGACTTGGTCTGAACTCAACACATGAAGTCAGGTTATGCACTTTAGCGGAGGTTGTGCAATATTCGTATGTCCTCACCGAGCAAGTTCGAGTGGACATTAATCAGCCATCCTGAGCTTCATCTTGTGCATTACACTGGTGGAAGCGTTCACTCAAGTCTGTTTCGGCTTCAGCCGTCCGAGCCGCATGGATTGTCGAAGAGTGCCTGGTAGGGCTTGCTCAACGGTTTGATCCCCTGGCAACTCTAGCAGAGACCAGGTCTTAATGTCCAGAATCGTCGTAGATGTCCGACTACTGAGAGAAATTAGTCCTGCCATGGCAGCCGAAGCTGGGTCAAGAAACCATTCGCCATTGTATATCCAGCCGTCGCGTTTGAATACTTCCTGCGCAATGCCCGGAAGAAACAGGCTGTCCGAACGAACCGTTCGCGAGGTGCAACAGTAGCGGGCAACGGCATACGACGCAACCAGACTCCCCATAATGATCGCCACGATGATCAGTGCACGTGTTGTGTCTCCAACGTAGACTGTGCCGCTGACACACTGCACTTGATTATCGGGCTGTACATACTCACACTTTGGCTCGACGACCATGCGGTGCTGTGTAGGCGAGAGCAATTGCAGGATGGCAACCGACAGCCACACGGTCACGTGTGCCAGTGGCGCGTACAAGTACGTGTATCCTCGCGTGACAACGAGCAACAGGTCAGCAGCTACAAACAGAAGCCACGTGGACTCGCCAGCCGTGATGATATTATCGAACCACGAAAACTGCACAGGCTCCATGTGCGTCAACACACCATCCTTGACCAAGATCGGACTCGACGTGCTGAGCATACAGATGGCCACGATACCCCGCAGCAGCAGCAGAGGCCGACCGACCCACACCACTCCTGTGACGCGGTTGAAGCCAAGGAAATTGGAGCCAGCGACGTTGCAGCGATTCCACAACATGTAGCCAAGGACAATGGCAGCCACGACCATGATGTCGAACGTGACATACTGCACACCAATGCGCAAGTAGGATGCGACGCTGACTAACACCTCAGCGCTGTTGGATGGCAACGTTACGGGGGGCACATAAGCCGACAAGAGGGTGAGGTTGCCGTGATCACCTTGGAACGACACAACTTCACGTTCGCCCTGGACCCAGTCAGCCAGGAAGAGCCACCCAAACAGATCCCATGGATCGTCGCCACCGACGCTTACCAGAGGCTGAACCAGCAGTTCGGTCTCGGTCACGTTCGGCTTCGCACGGGAAGGACGCTCGACGAATTGCACGATTGAGACGTTCAGCGCGACTAGAGCCGGCTTCACATTGCGTACCTGTTGCTGAATGCGCTGCATGTCCTCAGGTGGCACATGATCTCTCCCAAACGCATGAGCTTTGCTGAAGATGTTGGTGCATTCCATCACATTCAACGTTCCCGATTGGCAAACGCTCGCGATTTTGTCTGGCGTCAAGATGCCCGAGGCCAGGGCCGCGAACATGGCAGTGACACGGTTGAGGCGACCCCCGGCACCAACAGGAGCTGCGCACGTGTCGTCAAAGCGGAGCTGCTGTGTCACATACTTGACTGGAGAGGCGCCATCACACAGAATGTTTCCACCGATGTACTCATAGTCGGGATTGTTCCATGCTGCCGGGTGGCAATCGACAGTGATCTCGGAGGAGACGTCGATGAATTGCGCCTGGACGGCGGTTGAGCTGCGGGCTGCACGATATAGCACTCGGCGCACCATCGCCATCAAGTCAAAGAGCTCGGGTGGCGGCATCTGCCAGTACATGTCAACGGAGCCGAATGGGCCCACGGCAGCGCGCAGCAGCTCGGACTTGCTTGAGAGCGGCCATGTCACTTGGCCATCATGGAAAAACACTTGTTCCATCGTCACATTGTGATCCTCGTAGAAGTCTGTCGTGTTGCGGACGAGACTATAGCCCGAGATGAGGGTGTTGTTGTCCACAACGCCCCAGAGATCGCCCGCGAGGCTCCAGTACATCTTGCCGGTCGTTTGCGCTGACCAGCGACTGCTAAAATCGCGCTTCTTGATGGTCAGCGCGTGTGCGATGCCAAAGGCGTTAACAATTTGGATGTGGTCGCTGACACCGATCTGGTTAGCGTTGCTGAATTGTAGTGTGTGATGCGTGATGCCCATGCGGCGCCAGTACGTAGCTTCGTCCGCTACCGAGAGCGACGCGTTTGCCTTGATGCTTTGGAGGAATTGCTGAGCTGCCGTGGAATTTGTCTCGAGCATCGGGTCTGCAATGCCGGCCGTGAACTCGCGTCCCCATGAATCCATGAAGTCACCCCATTGCACGTTACGCAACAGCGTCTCCATGTAGACGGCACCGTTGGTGATGTAATCACGCTCACACCGAGCGGCTCGAGAGGCCGTATGCGCAACACTCCATCGTCGCTCGAAATCCACCCAACAGTATTGCGTGAAGACGTACGTGATTGACGCAGAGCTCGTTCGACGCAGCCCAACAATTCCAGCCTCCACTGATGTGAGGCGGTGATATTGTGCTAATCGCACGAATGTGCCTGGAAACGAAATCGCTGTTGCCGACGCAGCCAAGTCGCTCGTCGACACGAAGACTGGATCGGACAGCGCCAGCTCAACTAAGCCAGAGGCACCGAACCCGATTGCATTGAAGGCGTTGGCGACAAATACGCTGCCACCAGTGGCGTTGAAGCCTACCCAGAAGAAATCGTTTACCAGGGCCGATGCTGACGTGGAGAGGAACTGCATACTGCCGTACAACGTTGCCACCACGTACGCGACGCCAAGGACGGACATCCATCGCGAGTTCTGTGCCCGGTTGATGAAGCGGACGAAGGTGGTCGTTCGTCCTGATCCAACACCCACCAGGTCGTCCACACACGGCGCAACCGTGTGCGGATGGTCTTCCCGCGCGGCAGGGGTGATGACGGCAGTGACCGGCATGCCCGCACCTCTGCGGCGCTTTGCGCTGATGCAGCGATTGACACTGCCCACCGAACGGTGGCACAAGCCCAAACCAGCGGCGTGGTTATCATGCACCAAATATACAACGGCTCAAATGTTGTTGTGCTGCGTCAACGAAGCTCGTGCCTGGCCAATGGTGCTCAGGCGAAGCAGAGCCCTTGGTTCTTCCTGAAAAGAGTTGCCCGTTCATATTTTACGTTGGAGTTGCCGTGCACAGGGGCGATGGATCTAGCACTAGCATTCGGCAGTGTCTGTGGCACCGATAGGTTGCTCCGGGAGAAACTTGAGCAGGCGCCACTTGAGCATCTTGATGTTCTCCTTTAGGATCAGCTTGTCCGACTTGCGAAGGACGATGGCCATGCGGTCGTGTAGTGACAAGATCTTGTCCGTGTCTCCGTTCTCGACAGCGTTGTCATGCTCGCGTAGTTGCTCGTCGTCTTGCTCGCATGTAGTCGGGAAATGTGCCAACAACTGCTCAAATGTGTAGATCAATCGCAAGAGCGTAAAGTTCTCGTTCGTTCCGTGAACGATCTCACCATCCAGCGCTCGCGCAGCTGCTTCTTCAAACTCAGTTTTGCTTGTTGTGCTGATCTCTTGCAGTCGCACGATAATGAGCAGCAACTCGTTCACGTGATCGATCGTGAGCTCAAAGGGCGTGGTGAGGTGATCAATGCCGTTGATTTCTAGGACATGTGCCTTCAGGTCGTACAGCTTGGTCGTCGCTTCATCCATGGGCACCCACACATCAATGGCGTCGAACGGATTGTTGGGCAGCACAAACCCATACAACGCCAGCAGTTTGTGGTTGGACAGTGGCCCATAATTGACGAACAGCTGCGCCCCAGCTTGCCAGTGCTGGTTGCTCACCAACACGAACGCATTGGCTTCTATGTCGTAGTAGTGCTGCATCTGCGCGGCCGGGTCGTGGTTGAGCATGTCGAACACGGGCACCATGGCCTTCAGCGACGTCATGGCTCGTTCCTCGGGGCTCACGTGGCGCTTCGACCGCGACTTTTTCTTCTTTTTCTTCTTCTTGCCGGTGGCGTCGACAGCGATCGGCTCCGCTGCGTCGTTCTCCAGTTCGTCGTCTTCCCCCAAGATATTTAGCGACACAAACCGACTCCAGACGGTCGACAGCGCCCACACGTAGTTCTCAAACGAGAAGTAGTGCTCCACGGCCTCAGGGGTCTCGCCATGCTGGACCGCCATGGTGGCCACGTCGCGCAGCACCTTCTGGCGCAGCGCCAGGTAGTCGCTCTTGACTTTGTCGTGGATCTGCTCCGCGATGAAGAACAGGTTGCTGCCCTGGAGCATATCCACCTGCTGCTTCGTAAAGTACATGATGTTGTGGTACGTGCGCGGCAGCACGGTGATGTGTGGGAACCACTTGGACTGCTCGCGCGCCACAAACTTCTCGTACAGCAGCGCAATGGCCAGCTGGTCGTCCTCGGTCTCGGCGTCCAAGTGCTGGAAGAACTTGATCTGGCGCAGCACGCGGTGCTTGCGCCGCACCCAGTCGACCGTCAGCAGCGACTCGAACGGGATCGACAGCACAACCGACTGCGGCGCAATGTCCTCGGCCACAAACACGCCGCGCTCGCGATCTTCAGTCTTTTGCCGCTGCTGGTGCTTGCACGCCGCCGCTGGGTTGATCGCTGGCGGGGGCTCACTATTGGCCACGTGAACCAGCGGCTTGGCCAGCATTTCTTCTGCCGTCTCGACTGCGCTTGCAGCGTCAGCGTCTGCTTCAGCGCCTTCTGCGTCGTCGTCGTCTTCGTCGTCGCTTTCGTACTCGTAGACAAAGTCCGTGCACGTGTGCACGCCCAGGTACGTGCGCGCCCACTCGTTGTAGCCGACAAACGCCTCCAGCTGCTGCATGTCGTCCCAAATGTCTGCCTGGTTCGCCCACGGCGTCGGCTCGCCATCCTCGCTCACTGGCGACGCCGGTGGACTCGCCATTTCCATCGCTCAATCCACCGACCATGGTCGTCGGTGAACCGCCGTCGTTAATTCACACCTCGATCCGTTAATAGAACCTCGTGCTGCCGCGGTGCGGTACTTACCACTGGGAAGCGAACCAATATTGGTAATTACACGGCCAGCGTGGATACGCGGGGGTGGGTACGCCTGGGTTACGCTACTGCATCCCTGGCTGCCCGGAGGCACCGCAGGACACCAAGATGGAGGACGCGGCGCCGACGGAGCTGCAGTTGGGTGAATGCCGCGGGCGCTATCGCGGGTGGCGGACCGTGGCGGCGCCACCCGAGAGCCCCGTGCAGGCCATCATTGTGCAGTTCGAAGCGTGCGTGAAGGAGGACCTGCGCGTGGGGTTTGCGCCGCCCGCAATGGCCGACACGGCCACGCACTGGGCGCTCGAAGTGGCGCTGGGCGCCAATGGCAACACGGAGGTGGCGTGGAAGAAGTGTCTGCCGCCGACCAAGACCAAGCCGCCCAAGGAGATCGACCTGAGCGCCGCGTTCACGGGGCGCACGTGCTCGGGCGTCGACTTCGTGCCGTACTGGGTCGTGGTGCAGCACGGCGCCATGGTGGTCGGCATTGGCCGCCAGGTCGGGCAGGACCCGCTGGCCACGGCCACAGACGACGCGTTCACGGCCGTGCAGCAGGTGGCATTCACGACGTGGAACACGGGCGCCACGATCCGCCAGATCCGCTGTGAAGCGCTGGGCGAGACCATCGACATGGACAGCTGGACGCCCCGCGTCATCGTGCGCAGTGACCCGTACGGCACGCAGGACCTGCTCACGGACGAGCAGCGCAACGAGTACACGCAGGCGTTGGAGACGGCCAAGCGACGCGCGGAGCGCTTTGGCGGCGGCGCGTTCCATGCGCCGGATCTGAAGCAGTTTTTGGACCCGAAGCTTGTGCGCAAGCTGCAGCGCACGGGCGCCACGGCAGCGTCGGGCTTTGCCACGGGCTTTGACGTGACGTCGACAGAGGAACAGACCAAGCGCGAGCAGCGCATGAAGCGCTTCAATACGCCGCAGTTTGCAGTCGACTTTTCGACCGACACGGCGCGCGCCATGTCGGAAGGACTGACGCAGGAAGAGTGGCAGCGCAAGCAGGAAGACCGCGAGAAGCTGTTGCAGCGCGCCAAGAAGTTCGGACTTAACCCGGCCACGGCGTTGCGTGACGGCGTCGTGGATCTGACGCCTGCGAGTGACAAAGTGCGCGGTGAACGCTGTGATGTGCGGATGGACACGATGGTCGAGTTCCGCGACGATGCGATCCATGTGTACTCGTTGGATGAACGCTTTCAGCAGGTGCGCACGAACGACGTGCTGGAGTACTTAGCTGGGTATGGACCGTCGTACGTTGAGTGGATCAACGACAGCGCGTGCACGGTTGTGTTTGAAGACCCATTCACGGCCGCACGTGCGTTGATATCGCTCAGTAAGGAGATTCCACCGCAGATGAAGACTGTGAAAGGCTCAAGCGCACCAGCAACGGAGCAGACTGCCCAAGCAGACGTCGTCAAGAGCGAGCCAACGACCGGTGGAGAAGACGTGGACATGGACGGCGAGGAGAGCCCGATCAAGAAGGAAGAAGCCGAGACGATGGAGACGGACGCCACGCCAGCACCAGAGCAAGTGCCGGATGAAGCGTTCAACTACTCCGGGTGGCGGTATGGCTTGCCTATCGGCTGTGCGACGCAGCCAAGCCATAAAAAGTGGCGCCTGTTGCTCCGGAAAGCAACCGGCGACGACTTCCCACCGGAGAAGAAGAAGAAGTACCACGAACGAACGTACAAGCCCGTGCAACGTGGTCGTGGCCATCGATCGGAGCGCAACGAGGCTCGCCACCACCCGTATCAGAGCGGAGGTGGCCGTCGGAGACGTGGCCACCGAGGTGAAGGTGGAGGACGTCGCCGGCTCAACAGCGACCACGACAATGATAATGGCGGTGGCGGAAGTCCCTTCGATGCCAACCGCACCGCGAACGGACAGGACACCCGCACGAGCCAGGAACAAGCGTAGACTGTTGGATATGGATAAGAACCGAGGTGAACATGTGTACATGCTTGACTGCACTAAGTTTTTGCGCACTATGTCCAAGTGCGTGGTTTGACCCGACCTGCCTTCGGTGCTTGCGAGTCCGGCACTGTTCAGGATGACCACCATGATTCAGGATGGCTGACCACGACCGATCCTTGACTTCGCCGCGATTGAGTGGAAGTCAAGCAACCGAAGTATTGCGAGTCATCGCAAAATGATGAAGTTGGCTTCACAAGCAACGCAAGGAACTATTTACGACCATGGCCCTTAACAAATCAACACGTGGGGAGGCTCTGTGTTCTTGCGCGAGCGTCATGGTGAGAATATCGCGCATCACGCTGCTGCTGCGTCTTGGTCACGTGGAAGTGGTGGGAGTTCTTGCACAACATCGATCCGATGAATACTCTGTCAAGGCCATGATGAACGCAGCCGGGGAAGGTCATTTCCTCGTGGTGCGCTATCTGCATGAATCCCAGGTAGCGCATTGCATGAGAGTAGCAGCTATTGAAGCAGCTACAGGTGGTCACATTCTCACTGCGTGGTACGTGAATAGTGGGGGGATTGGCCATGGGAGTTGCTAACGCAAATGGGAGTACGACAGGAAGAACCAGCAACCTAAGGGCACGAATCGCGGCTTCAGATCATTTTTCCTTACGGTTGACTTTGACGATGAGATAACTGATCGATGTCACCGAGGACCGTGCCCCAGTTACTTGAGACCAAGCCCAGCGCGTGTCGACAGCGACGCGGAAAATGCCACGTAGCCTGTCCTCGATCTCGTTGCCGTGCTGCGCGTGGTGGTACGTTCCACCGAGGGCCGCGGCGAGACATTCCATCACGTCCACGCGAATCAAACCGCCCGCAGCTGGTAGGCGTCATAGCGTTCCCGGCGATTGGCCGCCATCTGCCACACTTCAGCAAAATCTCTCGGCACTCCATCCGAGCCGGATCACATGTTGGGACCCGACACATGCGATTCTTGGTTGCCCGCATCCGCAGTGTCACGCCACATATTCTACAGCTGCCCAGAGGCACAGCTTGCCGGGGAATCCCAGATCCGAGGCTGGGATACTCTGTGGGAACGCTGGCAAGGACGGGTCAGTGGCGTGAACTGGCACACTGCGTGGGAGCAGCAATGGCATGGGAAGTACCAGATCTTCCACCCAGCGTATGGACACATTTCCATGGCCACAACCTGCCTGATATAAACGAGCTTCAGGCCATTGCAACTCAGGAAGTCACGGCGACCATTTATGCCATTTGGAGGGCACGGCTTCATCGCCTGTACAGGGCGGCCGAAGACCAGATTCAGGCAAGATATCAAGCGCAACACCGCAGGAGCAGAGAGGAATGAGAGACAGGAGAATGGCGGGCCCAGCCACTGCGCAACGCCATCTACGCAGCCTTGAGAACCCCCGACCCGATGCCACCACTCGTCGAACGCGGACCGACCGTAGTCATCTTCCTCGATGGCGGAAGTCATGGAAACCCAGGACCAAGAGCGACTGGTCGTCGCCCTACACCCCATCATACAGGTACTATGGCTTGGATACTATTTTGTCAGAAGGCCACCAACAATGAAATGGATGCTCAAGCTCTGGAGATGGGGCTACAAGCAGCCATAGAGTTACAATTCCGAGACGTGCACGTAGTGGGGGACAGCTACATGATTGTGAGCCAGCATGCAGAGTTCCGGACTCCAATACATAGCAGGCTCCGAGAAAGTTACGGTCGACCTCGATGAATAATCTCAGAGCTCCAAGTTCGCTCGTGGAGTATATTAAAATGGCGAACGCAGCAGCCAATCACGCAATGGACACCAAGCAATCCGGCACCGGCCCCCCTAGGCGGCGACACAAACACATAATACAGCACCTCGATAATGATGTGGCCGCCTGGCAGACCTCCAGGAGGACACGACGTCGGCATCATCAAGCAGAAAAAACGACAACAACGCCGCGTGCACTTAAGAGATAAGATAGACCTAGTGTACAGGTATTTGAGGAAAGCTCGGCAGGCACAATATACTTCACTTCACCATCCACGCGGAACGCCCAACCTGCAACGTTGGTTAAAAGGCTGAAATAGCATGTTAAGTAAATATCGTTATATCTATGGCTTAATTGTGTGGACCACACCACCAATGACACCGTCCCCCATCACTGGTCTGTCTTGGGTGTTCCCGTCCAAGAAACCAAGACGGCAATTTCGCAATGCCAGAGCCGATTGAAGATGCAGAAGATGCAGCAGAAAGCATGGCAGAAGATGAAGACGACGATTGGCAAGCCTCGCCGGCGCATCAAGTGTCAGTGGAAGGAAGACAGCGAGAAGAAGAGCGCCAGCAATTGAGAGAAGTAGCCGYTGTATAAAGAATAATARAACGCACTACTACAGGACAAGCCTGCGCAACCGTAGTTGTAGAAGTCCCGTGCTAACCTTTCACCCCTGACCACGCATAGTCATCCCGCCTTTCGCGAGCTTACCCACACGCCCACGGAATTCACCGCGGAGGTACCCTCAGGCTGACAATAGTATTTTTTTGCCCCTATTTATGCTTACCATGTTGGGCGACTTGGCACGGCTTCCCGATCAGAAGCGCCGGAAAGCATCCTTAAAAGTCGACGATCTGGTTTTGCTGTCAACGACTGACTTACACATCAGTCACGCGACCGCAGATGCTCGTGTCCGCTCCCGCAAGCTTTTCCGCGCTTCATCGGTCCATTCCGCATCACGAGACTCCGTAACAACGTCGCAACGCTCGACTTACCCAACAACATGAAGCATCTATCCAAGAACTATAACGTTGACAAACTCCGAGCTTACAACAGTTATCCGGATCGCTTTGAAGGAAGAGCGATTCCAAAGTCAAGTCCTGTTGTCTTCGATCAGTCTGGCAAAAAGTTGCACATCATTGAAGCTCCAGTTCGCAAACGTATCTTCAACCGCAAGCCCGAGTACTTGGTGAAGTTGCACCGCTTGCCGGATCACGAAAATAGGTGGGAACGCGAAACGAACATCAAGCATGTTAGCCATTGGAAGCGTTTGATCGCAGAACTTCGCCAACGGCAAGCATCCGAGCGTCAATACAACGCTGTCGGTCCAGCATCAACCTCTACTTCGACCAGTTCGAAGAAGCCCAACCATCCCTATTGCAACTAGCTTCGCTCTGTCGGGGGTGAGTGTAATGCATGTAGATACAGTTAGCGACATGCTGTATAAAATGAACATGCATCCTACAAACCAGCCATCAACGACACGTCACGACACACATCCTCGATCACTATCCATTCCAAGATGAGCTCGCAACCATCCATCAGACGATTGAGCATAACAGTAGATAGACATGCATGAGATCACTTACCTGTAATTCACTCTTGATTTTGCTTCGATCGCTACAAGACGCGCACTTTCACGTCGACACCACCAGCATACTGACGTTCTTGAGCATCATGCAAGTTCTTGCGTGCGTTCTCAATGATTGTTTGTCTGCGTTCGACAAAACGACAAAACGAGAAGCATGCTCAACATTTGATCGAGTCGTCGCGACACTTCCATCTTCGTTCGATAGGGTGGCTGGATTACGAGGTTGTCTGCCTTTTGCAATGAAGAACGGTGACATCTTGAGACAACTTCCTAGCACTCACTTCGAGCCGGAATGGGGATCATCTTGCCGTGGCGTGGACCAGTAGATGACTTGTACCTCATGCAAGCTTCGCCGTTTCGAACGTAGGCTCGAATGTGTTCGTCCATGGTCGCCCAATAATACCATTGTTGCGCAGCAAGTTGCGTGCGTCTGACGCCTGGATGTGCCATGATCGCGGAGTCATGCACATTATGAATCACATCTTTTAGTTAAGGCGTGTTTGGAACACGCAAACGTCGAACTTTGTTTGCTGAGTCGATGTAAACAAGTCCATCTATCCCCTTGAACTCTTCCGAGCGACGTTTGCCAGACCAGATTGCAGAGAATGCTGGATCCACAGCGTATGCAGCTTGAAAAGCGTGCTTTGGCTCGTTATTCAACTCTATCGCACTGATTGTCGTCACTTCAACAAGGTTGGTTTCGCAGATTTGCATCTGCAGTTGCAATGAACCAAGGGGAGGTTTCGTGGGACTTGGAGTTGACTGGGACAACATAACTGATTGATCGCGGATCGGCATCTCGGCGAACTTCTCGTCAATTGCTCGCGAAACTTTGTTGCTTGTTGCACCATGCGGCATTGCTAAATGTCCTTGTAGTTGTCGCAAACAACCCGTTTTGACATCGAGACTTTAAGCGTTGCACCCTCCTCCCCCGACGAAGTCGGAGCCGGCGGGCGAGAGAGCATCGGCGACAACATTAAGCTGCCCCGGACGATGATGCAACGCGAAGCGAAAAGTCGAGAAGAAATCGAGCCGGCGAGCAAGTAGAGGCGAGACGTGATGATGCTGCACAAACCACTTGCACGTAGAGTTGCCCGTGTACACATCGAACTGAGTTCCATGAAGGTAGTGACGCCAACGAGAGAACGCGGTCTTGATGGCGAACAACTTCTTTTCATGAACTGGCCAATTAAGCTCACTCTTGCTGAGCTTCTAGCTGAAGAAAGCCACAGGCATATCATCGCCGTCATGCATCTGCGACAAGACACCACCAATGCAGGCATCACTGGTATCTGTCGTGACGAAGAACGATTTCTCAAAATCCGGAAGGTGCAAGCCTGGCGCTTGCTGCATAGCTAACTTGAGTGCATTGAAAGCACGTTGATCATCTCCCCAAACCCAGTCCGCATTTTTCTTGATAAGCTGACTGAGGGCAGGGCGAAGTTGGCAAACTGATGAATGAACCGGCGATAGTATCCAGCGAGACCCAAGAATCTCTCCAAGTATTTAGCATTCTTTGGTTCCGGCCATTCTGCAATCGCGCGTGATTTGCGAGAATCGACATGGAGCCCTTAATCAGAAATTGTATGACCGAGGAAGTCAACCGAGCTCTGACCAAAGTCACACTTGTCAAGGCGCGCGTACAACTTGTTTTCGCGAAGCACTTCAAACACAGCGCGAAGATGTTCGGCGTGCTCCTCTATGCTCCGACAAAACACACAGATGTCATCAAGGTATACGACCACGAGCGGAAACTTCATAAACAGTTTGCGCATCAAGGCGCTTCCAAGTACCGGGCATATCAGCGAGTCCCATAGGAGCAACTTATCATTGATAAATCCCGTGGTTAGTTCGAAAAGCCGTGTGGATCTCATGCGCCATGTCTCTTTCCGGTGGTAACACAGCAGGCAGCTCTTCCGGAAACACATCTTCAAATTCAGCAGCAAGTGGCAGCAACTCAGGCGGCACAGCCTTTGTCTTTGCGCCGGGTTTCACACCCAAGTGGTACACTTCAGCATAATTCCCACGCCGGAGTTCATCGGCAAAGGCGCTTGGTTCGACTGACACAAGTGAAGGTTGCTCTATAGAAGAACATCACTCAAACTTAATTGTGTTGACAGCGGTTATTCAACAAACGCAATGTCATTGAAAGTCTTCCCGTTGAGCATTACTGTTTCTACACAGCGAGACACCTTCCGAGGTTTCTTTTTCGTTCCATCGAATCGTTCAGCTGACACTTCAATTTTGGAGACTTTGGTCAGAGCAAGCCCTGGACGTGCAATGTTGTGATGGGCACCACTATCGATGAGGATTGTCATTCAGCATGCCGTTCACACGCAGAAGATCGCTATAGTGCCTTGGAGCTGGAGGTTCCCGAATCTTCGCAACACTCATGTGGATTGTCTCAAGAACATCCACGGAAGACGGATCTAAGACTGGCTGCAATGACGTGTTGTTTGCACTGAAGCATCCTGACTATGACGAAGTCCCACGTTGCTGACGCTTTCACATTCGTTCAAACGATGACCAGGCTTTCGACAGTAGAAGCAAAGGTTATGCTTGCGGCAATCTTTCGATATCATGCCCGCGTTGTCGATTCCCATCGCAGTCGGACCATCATGTAGCGGTGGCGCAGGCATACACGCAGGCGTAGGCGGTGGAAACTTGGTCCGCGGGGCGAACTGTTGCTTCCTGCCATTGCCGTTGTTGTTGTTCTGATAGTGGTTCGACTGTTTGCCATGTCGCAATGAGACCGCATGCGTGCGAGCATACGTCTACGCAAAAGCAATTGCATCGGTCGTTGTCTGGAACTGTCGTAGCTTCACCACTTCGCGAATCTCAGTGATCAACCCTTTCTGAAAGTGTGTGACCTTATCCAGGTCGGATTTGTTTCGTACTTTCAAATGATACGTCGGAATGCATCAACATACTCATCAAGAGAGTTGAACTAATTCTGTCGTAGACAAAACAACTGATCGCGCATGTCTTCCTGTAAGTCCGTTGGAGTGAACTCCTGAGTGAGCAGCATCTCTAGATGTCGAACGGACGGAATGCTACCATGGTTTGTACTGTACTCACGCAACAATGCGGCAGCCGAGCCAGTCAGACTTGGCAATATCCGCACCAGCGGTATTTCTTGCGGAGCGTTGTCGTCGAACGGAATGTTCTTGGACCGGAAGAAGAGCTTTGCACGGAAGGAGAAGTGTGCAACATCTGTTTTGCCGTCGAACGTAGGCATTGCCAGTCCTTCGACACGGAGTTCTCGAGATCGAGTGTCTTCAGCAGGCTGCACAACAGGCTGGACAATCGGCAAACGTTGTGAGTCCAGCATCTGTTGTTGCATCTGTTGTTGCAACTGCATTTGTTGTTGCATCATATTCCGGTGCTCTTCGAACATGCGCATCATCATCTCCATCGGCGTCATCACCATCTGGGCGTCTTCTGACATCTTGATGGACTTCGATCAGACGAGCAGATGAACAGGATGTGGATGAGTGAGCAACAATTCGTGTTAGACACAACGCGGAATAAATTCTCAGACTGTTGAACACAGATGTGATCAAAAACCGATTTCTATTTGTTTTATCCGCAGGTTTAATCAACAAGACTTTGTCAATCCCACACGTAATATACGTTTCTGTGTCGATAATCTTCCTCAGCTGGAGGTGGATCAGGCATTCGGCTTTGCTGTTCGTTCGTCGCTCACAAAAAACACGTGTCTTGGTGTGACTGAGTAAGACTTCGTCAGTCGATGCGCCTTGTCGAGCAATTCAATTAAGTCTTCAGGCGCCTTCTCGAGGTCTTTGGGTTGACGAACGGACGTACCGAGAACCGTTGCACGAGATTTGTACGGTGAACGCTTTGAACTGGCGCGAGGCATCCAACTCGGGTCGGATAGGTCGGATAGTCGGACAGTCGGAGAGTCGACGTGGCATCTTCCAGGAACACTCTACCGTCACCGCACCAGGGAGACAGAATTATTCAGTCCACGACAGTATGAATTTATAGACAGTAAAAGTATCCCCTAACCTTTAACCGTGGCTTTAATCAAGAACAGTTGCAAGCAACAGCATGCTACATGTTCTTACACCACACAACCGACATAAAGTCGGCCTCCAGTTTCTGATCGAGCAGTATGGAATTCGTGTTTATCGTGAAACACTTCAAAAGCGAATTTTGTTTTCATTTGGGTGATTTCAAGCGCTTCCCAAGAGACCGAAACAACGCAGCAATTGTCGAGGAGCGAAAGATTACGCTCGCACTATGCCGACCAAATACGGTCCCAATACGCTTTGGCACGCATTGTACTTCGACGATATGAAGCTCACAAGGAAAACGCACCGTCATGCGTGGTCGATTACTGCACGGATTCCGACCGTTGGAGATGCATTTGCAACGGATACGGCGGAGCACGTCACGCTGAGGTCGCCTGATCTTGGCACGGTATATTACCACATTATCGAGGGCTCTGTGGATGCTGCTATTGTGAACGAGTTTCTGATCAATCTGCTAGAGCATCACACGACGTGGCATCCAACGTCTGGTCAACGTGCATTGATTTTTGACAACGTGTCGTCACACCGAACACACAATGCCTACGCATCAATACACGCAGAAGCGATGAGGAACGTGTTGTGTGCCGGATATCTCCCGCGATATTCTCCGTTCTTGAACCCGAAGTATTCGCACAGATCAAGTTCCGGTTAGCTGCTGACAATCACGAAGGACCATCTAATTTCCAACCAAGTGCACGTTGAGTCGCTCCTGGCAGCGTCACGAAATGGAATTCCTGTGTGAACAAGCCACATTTATGAAATAAGTCACCAAGGCGAACTCCAGCAATGACCGATGACCGAAGCAACAGCAATAGCACGACGGCATTTATCGCAATTCGCCGCCGAGGATCATGTCCTCGAAGAAGCAATATTCAACAACGCTCGGTTGACAATGGACACCCTCCAGTTAATTATTATCCGCTCTGATGGCTCAGCAGAAGTGTTGTTATGATCGCAGCGACATTCACATTTGACGTTTGAATAAAGTGCATACCGCTTGTGACTTGTTATTGCGGACAGGTGAAGTTCCCATGATATGCCACAAAAAAGGGATGTCCGTTTTGAGAAGTCGCCCACAGAGCCACACGCAACCGTACGGGACAAAATAATTATACAGCATGTGGGCATTATGCAACAGAAAATTAGAAGACTTGACCTCTTGACTGTGACCTCCATGTGGTTGTTCACTGATAGAGAATTGAGGGGCTTGCGCACTGTTTCATTAATAAACTACTGCACCGGTAGCCGGGCCGGAGGCCTGGCACGGACTGTCTTGGACTTTCTGGGTCAGAAAGTGACAAGATGTGGGGGTCTCTCGACATCAAATTTCCACTGGCGTCCCCTCTACGGTCGGTTGAAATCTCCAGACCCGCTGATTGCTTTTAGCGCTGGGTGTATGAAGAACAGCCGGAGTCAAGGCGAGACAGCGACACTAACGGTGAGAAGTCCATGTTAAAATTCTTATTGGTCGATCCCATCTCGAGTGGCTTGCTCTCGGGAACGTCGATCATACTGGCGCCTCTGTTGCCGAGCCTACCAGAGTACAATGCCATGAGAACTGCTGGCGGCGTCGGGATCCGCACACAACGCATTTCCTGAAACGCCAGCACCAAGTCCATTGGCGTGGGGTACTTACCGGGGTCCTCTGTCATGGCACGGTACATCTGATGAGCTGCCAGCCCATCACTTGCCGGTGGCGTATACGTCCCTTTTGGCTTGCGAACTGGATCCGATAACTGGTCTTGGAAACGGCGACACCCAGCAGCTGGGGGGGGGGCCACCACAGCTGTTCGGCAGCGTCGCGCCAGGCTGCTGAGGTGGCACGGGCAGATCCGCTTGCTGAAGCTGGGCCATCTTGACTTGCTCTTCCAGCTCTACGATCTTCGCCTTGAGTGCTTCGACGTGGCCTGAAGAGTCGCCGGCGGTCGGTTGTACAGCGCTTGGTGTCCCTCCTGCACCATCGAGCGAGCGGAGGAGTGACGCAAGGTCAAAGCTGGCTGGCGTCAGTTGTGTATTCGCCTTTTCTTGCCGTGGTGGCGTCTCGAGTCCTGGAGGGGTTGGCGTCGTCTCCTTCGACAGCGTCGACATTGGCTTTGGTGTTCCCAGTGCGCTCGAGTCTTCGTTCGTTGGTGGAATTGGAGCCGATGTATTCTCCTTCAGAGCTCGCGCCGCAGCGAGGGTAACAGGAGACAACGTCTCACGACGCTACTTCACTGAATTTGTGCGCTTGAATGCAGATGAGTCGCCAACTCTGGCTGTGAGCCTGCCTCGGTGGATGAAGCAAGGTCCACAACAGCTGGGCTTGCGATCCGCTGGCTAGCGTCAGCACGAGATGGAGGTGGTGATGTTGGTGGTGCCATGACGAAGGAAACAACGATAGAAGAGTTACAAACCCCTTTAAACGGACGTCTTGAGTCTGCGAGCGAAGGCAGAACTATGAATGAGTGGCCGTCGACCTCATGAGCGGTTGCATATATTTGCCATAAACGGTAATATTGCATGTTCTTCGTCCGTATCACTTCAGACGTCTCCATAAATGGAAAATCATATATATCAGACAACAATAGCTTCTCCGAGTCCAACGCAACGCGGACGCGCACAACAGTAGTCGTTCTGCCAGCCCCGCAGCTCTGCATCGCTCTTCATTCGTATCATGAAGCCGCTCGCATTCTCCCGATGCCAGATCAGTGCACTTTGGTGGGTTATCCTCATCTTCTACATCATCAACACGGTTTTCCTGCTACAAGCGGCCGCGATGTACTTCAGCTACCGCTACCCAGCAGGATTGCTCGCTTTCCTTACTCTTAACTTCTGTTACTCAGCCACCTCCACATACCTGGAGCAGAATTACGTCTACATTGGTGCTGGGTATGTGCTGCTGTCGGTTCCATTTGCGTACGGCGTCGCCCACATGGTGGCTTCGCTGATTTATCATCGCCAACTTGCGTTCCATTTTGTGCACGTCGCGTCGAAGCCTCAGCGCTCTAGGAAATCATGCTGCGAATCTGTAGATGAGCTCACGTGCGGTTGGCACAGTGTCTTCACGCTCAAAGGCAAGCACTTCTCAACTTTTGTGATGACCGTCGAGACAATCGAAGTCGCACTACAGACGTGGCAAGCGTATCGCAACAGCAAATATATCGTCAACGCACGCGTTAACCAGCTCTACGCTGTCTGCATATTCATCAACTGCTGGTCCACGTCGCTCATTCACTACATTTGGGATCACCGGCGCGGCCACACGATGATGGCTCGATTCTTGACGGTGCTTGCAGACGTCGTTCTCGATTTCGTGTGGGGAGTGGTGCTACCGAGCTTTCTGTTCTGGCCATACATCAAGGCATACTGGGATCAAACAACCATTGAGGACCTCATTCGTGTCCCAGAGACACCGGATCGTGAGCTGCGTCAAATATTGGTCGTCTCGGCATCAAACTTTCTATTGAATGGGTTTTCGTTTGTATCGATGGCTGTCGCTGTCCATCGGATCTGTTGGCTGTTGCACTCTTCTCAGATTACTAGCACCGACGTCGTCCCTACGAGACCTGGGCCCACTATGATCTTTCGCTTTATTTCATTGCCTACTGCTGCTGCCGCAACCGTCCGGGACCCGGAAGGAAACTCGAAATTCACGAAGATGCCTACTTTGCGACGGGTTTGGGCCGCATATGCGATGTGCATGACGCTTTGGGGAACTGGTGTTCTAATCGTCTCCATCGCAGCGTCTGGAGCGTTTTGGACACCAGAGACCACAGAAACACTTTGTGTCGACCGTCTGCACCCATGGTTCACCCATCGCGTGTCCTGCGTGGGGCGTGCCATAAATTGCACTGCGCTCGGGATTCAAGGCAACAAGTCAGACATCACTTCCGTGGTCAGGACCATCAGCCGATATCTGCTCGGTAACCTCGCATTCACGGACTGTCCGAGACTGGATATCCCAAGGGCCATTTGTGACTTCTCCGGTATCCAGACCATTGTCATTCGGCAGAGCACGCTCGTTGAATGGAACGAGGATGCTGCCATCACTGACGTTGCATTTCCAGAGCTTCAAACCGTGCAGTTGATCGACTCCCAGGTGCACTGCAAGCCAGCAGGTATCACCACGCATCGGTTTCCGTCTTCGTTCGAGTGGCTACGCTTCAGGTCCACGAACGTCGAGTCATTCATTTACGACGTCGAGGATGCGTGGTGGTCGACGCACTACTTTCACTGTGTTCAGTGCGGTCTCCGCGCACTGCCACCATCACTGGACTACATGGACGGCCTTGTGGAACTGGAACTTGGATCCAATCAGTTGACCGATTTAGCCATCTCGAGGCTTCAACACAAGCCAGCACTGCGCTACCTGACCGTGTGCGGAAATCCCATTTCCACTCTTCCGGATGGTGTGTGGGAGCTATTGGATCATTTGTTGTCTCTGGATATTCAGGCCACCAATATTTAGGCGATAACTGAGGAGCAGGCGAGGTGTGCAAGCTCGACCGTGACGATCTTTGCGTTTGGCACTCCCATGTGCACCGGCAGTCTCGACCGTCGACAAGTACTGCCGATTGTGACGTGCACGGAGATAAAGGAAGCAGCGTGAGATCTCTCATCTTTCTCGAAAGAAAGGTTGTTGTGAGTTAGTGGGGCCAACGGTTGATTGCTAGCATTATCTTTAAAGCCGCACCTGCATTGAATACACGCCAAGTGCAACTACGGCAAGGCTATCCCATTACAACTCTGGATAGACCATCGTCGTGAGAATGCCGCACGTACCCGTGCCCTCCGACGACCTCTTCATCCGAAGCGACCCTTGTTCGCCCCAGGTCGCGCCCCACGAGTTCTTCACCAGCCATGCGTCGTTGGTGTAGCCGTACACCAACACTGCGTGGTCCTGTGCCGTCGTATCGCAGGAAGAAAGCACGCCGCTGCTGTACTGCTTCCACGCGTTGTTACCAGCAGCGACCGTCACGATCACAGGTTGCTTCTGCAGCGCCTGTTCAAGGCCACTGGCGCCCGTGACGGACTGGGCACCCTTGATCTGGAAGTCCACCTTCTTGCAATCCGACTTGCACTGTCCCTGACCGGTGTACGCGTATGACTCGAGGCTACAAACACCACCATTGGACTTGGCCCACTCGATGGCTTTGTTTGGATAGCCACCATTGCAGCCATTATTGGAGGTGTCACAGCTAGTGATCTGCTGTTCCGAGAGCTGCGTCATCTTGTTGCCATTCTTGATGCAGTATGCGCTCTCGATGGCGGCGGCAGTGGCAAACGCCCAGCACGATCCGCATTGTCCTTGGTTGCGAGCTTCAGAGACACAGCCCTTGGTCTTCCAGTTGACGCCGCCACCCGAGTTGGAGCCATCGCTTGGGCTAGGAGACGTGGAAGGCGATGTTGACGGCGATGTCGTCGGTCCTGGCCCAGGTGCTGGCTTCGGGTCGGGAGCTGGAGCTGGTCCAGGGCCAAACGTCGGACTTGGTGGGTGGGTTGGCATCGGTTTGGGTCTCGGTCCTGCCGTTGGTGACATTGGGTTCGGCTGTGGTGCTGCGCCTTCGGTCGGCCGAGGCGCACGCGTTGGGAAGCTCGGATTGATCGTGGGTTGACTTGGCGGAGTGGGCTGCGGCACTCGCGTTGGCAATCCTGGATTGCTTGTTGGCTGAATTGGTTGTGGGGCACTGGTAGGATTCAGCAGTGGATTCGGGTGCACACGACCGTTGCTGTTGTTGGTGGTGTCGCCGCTGCTACCGTCCACGACAACCTTACCGTTAATGTCGACGATATGGCGGCTTTGACGACTGTTGCTGTTGGTCGTGACATGCGTGCGATGCTCCGGATGCTCTCCTAACAGCAAGTTCGCCGAGCCCTCGCCCGTTGACAAACCGACGTACTCTTGGAACTCCTTCGTCGTCAACATCGTGAATGGCGACTCCGTCGTGAAGTTGGCATTTGGGGGCTGCTCAGACAACTTCTCGACGAGCTGCTTGGCCATGAAGAACCGCTGGAGCTCGTCGTCGGTGGCGTCTCCCTCGCGATCTTCGCGTTTCCAGATGTCGCGCTTGATGGCCGCTTGTCCTGCTTGTGTCTGGAAGTAGTTGGCCACATCGTCACGCAGTGCGTCCTTTTGCTGGAGGTATCGATGGTAGTCGATGCCAGCGTGGAGGGGCTTTTCAATGGCTAGAGTGGCAGAGGTCGCGATGGCGGAGGCGATAGCGGCGATGATGAAGCATGACTGCATGGTGAAGATGGGAAGTTTCGAGGAGGACGGGAGGTCGTGTTGTGGTTGTTGGGAAGAGAGGAGATTGAGTTGTGCGGGAAACATCGTCGTTTGTTTGACCAAGGTTGGATGACGCTTGCACTGACCGAGCCAAGTCGTCAATTTGGTGGCTGCCGCGATCTATGTCATCTGTGTGCAGTGAAATCATACGACGATAAAAAAGGCAAACGACATCTGATTTTCATCCATCGGGGGCATGTCGACTTGCGTGCGAATTGACAAATTCGCAGAAGACCACGTCGCCTCTGCGCTTTAACTGCAGCAGCAAGCACAACGATGCTGCGCACCGATTGCACCCATGACCGACGCACAAATCTCTCTGATACGGTATGCCCAATTGAGAGAACGTTGTGGACCTACATTAATTGCCTTATCACATTGTCGGCCCGACAGACGATGAGATTCCACTGGCTGTGGACGATTTCGCCCTCGTCCAGTCGTTGTAGGTGACAGGAAACGCTGAATGGCATCACATGATTTTGCTCCACGAGGCCTGCTGGCGGAGGATTCGATTAGCCTTCAGCTCTGTAAACCACGTGACAACAGCATATGGTGGCGGCTGGACATGCAATTCGTGTTCAACTTGTTGGCGCTACCGATGTTGTGATAAAGCAATTTTGAGCTGCACTGCTAGCATCGCACGCAAGTCGACATGCCACCAATGGAAAAGTCAGATGTCGTTTGCTTCTTCGATCGTCGTATGATTTCACTGCACACAGATGACAAAGATCGCGGCAGCCACCAAATTGACGACTTGGCTCGGTCAGTGTAAACTTCATCGACGACGGAGGCGTTCCAAGAGTGCGTCGGTTTGTCAACGGGCGAGGGCTCGGCGAACTTGCTGTTAGGAGAGCATCCGGAGCATCGCACGCATGTCACGACCAACAGCAACAGTCGTCAAAGCCGCCATATCGTCGACATTAACGGTAAGGTTGTCGTGGACGGTAGCAGCGGCGACACCACCAACAACAGCAACGGTCGTGTGCACCCGAATCCACTGCTGAATCCTACCAGTGCCCCACAACCAATTCAGCCAACAAGCAATCCAGGATTGCCAACGCGAGTGCCGCAGCCCACTCCGCCAAGTCAACCCACGATCAATCCGAGCTTCCCAACGCGTGCGCCTCGGCCGACCGAAGGCGCAGCACCACAGCCGAACCCAATGTCACCAACGGCAGGACCGAGACCCAAACCGATGCCAACCCACCCACCAAGTCCGACGTTTGGCCCTGGACCAGCTCCAGCTCCCGACCCGAAGCCAGCACCTGGGCCAGGACCGACGACATCGCCGTCAACATCGCCTTCCACGTCTCCTAGCCCAAGCGATGGCTCCAACTCGGGTGGCGGCGTCAACTGGAAGACCAAGGGCTGTGTCTCTGAAGCTCGCAACCAAGGACAATGCGGATCGTGCTGGGCGTTTGCCACTGCCGCCGCCATCGAGAGCGCATACTGCATCAAGAATGGCAACAAGATGACGCAGCTCTCGGAACAGCAGATCACTAGCTGTGACACCTCCAATAATGGCTGCAATGGTGGCTATCCAAACAAAGCCATCGAGTGGGCCAAGTCCAATGGTGGTGTTTGTAGCCTCGAGTCATACGCGTACACCGGTCAGGGACAGTGCAAGTCGGATTGCAAGAAGGTGGACTTCCAGATCAAGGGTGCCCAGTCCGTCACGGGCGCCAGTGGCCTTGAACAGGCGCTGCAGAAGCAACCTGTGATCGTGACGGTCGCTGCTGGTAACAACGCGTGGAAGCAGTACAGCAGCGGCGTGCTTTCTTCCTGCGATACGACGGCACAGGACCACGCAGTGTTGGTGTACGGCTACACCAACGACGCATGGCTGGTGAAGAACTCGTGGGGCGCGACCTGGGGCGAACAAGGGTCGCTTCGGATGAAGAGGTCGTCGGAGGGCACGGGTACGTGCGGCATTCTCACGACGATGGTCTATCCAGAGTTGTAATTGGGCAATTTTGATGTTCTTGTGAAGCGGCTAATGTAACAGCTAGCGACGAAATCGTCTATGTCACTGGTCAGGAATTGACCCTTCACAACGCGCAATCTTCAAGCTACGAGTTTACCTCATGACGTTCCGTTGTGCATCAACGGATACTACTGACATCATTGCTAGGGGGAGAAACTGCGGTATATTACGTCCTGACAGACCTAATACCCACCTGGGGAGAATGATTAGTTGCTGAACAACTCATCATGCTCCCCAGAAAATCGCTATGATGTCGATTGAATATCTTGTGGTTGCTGATCCGCCCAATGGCCTATGTCAGCATCCAGATGGTGACGTACTTTGGCGTATAATGCCGTGTACGGATGCGAAGAGGTGCTTGAGATGCTCCTATCCATTGCCCAGTTGGCCGCGGTGTCGGCCATCTTGTTGTAGTCGCGCACATGGTGCCGCCATGTGACGTACGGAATGTCGTCGAGTGCTTCGACTGTCTCGTCGTGCAGCTGCCGCAGATGCACCGCCTTGGGCGTGCGCAATTGTWGGTGCATGCGGATGATCACTTGACTGTCTCCGATAACGTGTAAGGTCCGAGCTCCATGTCGTACGGCAGCCCGAATGCCATTGCGGAGTGCCGCATACTCAGCAAAGTTGTTCGTCGTAGGCTCGCGAAAAAATTCGCTGCCAAAGGACATCATTGCTAGACATTTCGTATAACTTGGTGGTGGGGAAGAACGGCCTGGGACTGCCCAAGCAATTCAACGAATGCGTACGTTGCGGCGCGATAAAAAAATCGCAACAGTGAACTAACGACCATATCCCTTTGGTTCAACCATATCGATGCATAGCATTACGCTGTTACGCGACCAACACGTGGTGCTTCGTCTTCGTTCACTGACGCACCACCTTGAGCTACGCTCAACCTCCTCAAGAGCACAACCCGCGTCTTCGAGACAGTGCCCGATCGAATTGGTTCGTAAACGTTGATGGAGTCGGGTACGCAACGTACAACATCAAGTTCTGCTGTTCCTTTTGCTCTTGGTGCTGGTGTTGTTGCTGGTCCATTCAATAAGATCTTCCCACAGCTCCTGCTGTTGCTGCTGCTGCTGCCGCTGGTGCTGTTGCTCTTGCTGTAGCTCTTGCTGTTGCTCCTGCTGCTCCTGTTGCTCTTGCGGCTGCTGGACCGAGACGCCCACGTCAATCAGACGCTCCCGACACCTGCTGTTGGCGCTGTTCTTGCTCTTGCTGCTCTTGCTGCTGCTGTTGCTGCTGGACCGGGATGTCTTCTTCAATCAGATCCTCCCAAGACAACGGCTACTGCGGCTGGTATTGCTCTTGCTGCTGTTGCTCTTGCTGCTCTAGCGGCTGCTCTGCTGGATTACCATCTCTTTTGGCAGTTGTGACGAGAGCACTGGTGATAGCGAGGACGCGGACGAGCGAGACCATGCTATGGCCGGATGGGAGAGCCTTGGCTTGGAAAGGTGGGGTCTGCGTGGGTCGATGGGAGCCGTCCTCGTCGTGGTTGCAGTGATCGATAGTCCGACGAAGTTCCCACGATTGTCGCGGGCATTATGCTAGTCTGAACGATCCTCGGTGGGGACGGACGTAAGACGGTCTGCGTATGCAGCTTACGCGATGTGTAGCGAAGGCGGCGCATTAGATTGGAATGGATGTTTGTCGTCAGGCTGGAAGCAGCTGGGGGGAGAAGCAAGGTTGGTGTGCGGCAACGTTGTCAGGACACCTGGTGGGCCAGATGTTTGGGCCGGTCGGAGATGCAGCCAATTTCGTGCCTGTCGATCTGGAAGATTTCGCATAGTCGAGAACCATGCGCGTCAATCGATTTTTAGCCGCCTCAGTCTTATTGCTCGCTTGAGGTTGGATGGAAGCGGAGAGTGTTTCTTGTCGCAACTGACATCAGCGTCGCAGTGGAATGTTGCCCACGACTTCACATCCAACAACATGATTCGTTCTCCCCACGTCCATCATACTAATCCTGCCATGGCAGCCGAGGCTCGATCGACAAACCAGTCTTCTTCATGGATCCAGTCTGTGTGAGCAAAGACTTCCCGCGATTGCCGGTAACACGGTTGTATCATCGCGTCTTGTGTGACGTTCACAGCAGGCGCGCGATAACAAGAGTCACGGCCAATATTGCGGCGCAGATCAATGAAATGTTGCGGAAACGACTTGAGCTGCCGATGGCGATGTTGCCACTGGTACATGTAATGCTCTGCTCCATTTGCACGTAGTGGCACTGCTGGTCGAAATCTGCTCAACGCACCATCGGCGATAATTGCTGGAGCAGCACCACAGCCACCCATCTGAGCGCCTGGCTCGCCGGTGCAAATGCATACGCAAGACCTCGAGTGCTCACTAGCAGTACGCACAATAACCAGGTGGTTTCACTGGCAGCCAAGATTCGTATAAAACCAGTTCACGCGGGTCTCTTCCATCCACGTAAAGTAGCCGTCGGTCCAGGTTGCTGGCGTCGACGAACTTGAAATGAAAATGGCTGTCAGGCCACGAAACGTGATCAACGGTCGACCGATCCACGCGACAGCACTGACTCGATTAAAACGCCCGCAAGTTCCTGCCAGCAATCTGAAATCGTGCACGAAGCGCATAAAGCAGTACCAATGCGCCCACAAAATCAACACCAGTGTGATCATTCGCATCGCTACCAGCAAATATGGGACAACGGAGTTGGGCAAGTTAGCGGCGCCAAGGGACACAGGCACGGTATGGGCAGATATCAGCGCCATGTCTTCGAACATGACGACTTCGCGTGCTCCGATGACCCAATCAAGAAGGAACATGATTCCGAATATGTTGCGACCAGATATGACGTCTCCGACACGATGGGCTCGAGTTCGAGGCTGTAGCTACGCGAGCCATCCAGTTGCGGTTGATCAATGATTTGCATAAAGGTCACGTTGACTTTCTCCATGCTTGTTCTGCCTGCTGCGCTAGTCGTTGTCCATCCAATGTGCTGATGTGACTTTCAATAAACGCTTGGGCTTGCTCGAGGCCAGATGCACAGAAAGTGTTGTCGCTCGTCACATCCTGACACAAGTCGCCAACGTTGCTACTGAGATTAAGACCAGACGTGAGAGCAACAAAAACGAACGTAAACGCGTCGACATCCAAGGCTTCCATGGTCGGCGTCGAACAGATATCATTGAAGCTGAACGGTTCGATTGGATAAGTGACGCTGTATGGCATACTGCACAATGGACTGCCGCCCACGAAACGCAGACTGTCGTTCGCCCAGCGGTGTGGAAGAAAGTAGAGGCGGTTGTTGCGGCCAATGTCGTGGAACTCATTTCGCAATTCCGCCTTCACCATCGAGATCGAGTTCACGACTTGCGTCACACTGCCCACTAGGTCGTACAAGGCTTTTGGATACATGATCCACGTCGTGTCAATCGATCCAAATGGCCCCACTGGAGCACGGAAGAGCTCGTCAGTCGGAGTGAACGGATACGGAATCCGTCCGTCGTTAATCATCACTTCTTCCATCGTGATGCTTTGGCGTTCGTAGAAATCGGATGCGTTGCGAGTAAGACTGCAGTTGGCAATAGCCGTGTTGCCACTCGCATCAATTGCCCAGAAATCGTTACCTGGGGCCCAAAACATTTTGAATGTTGCCGCTGAGTCCCATCTGAACGTGTACGAAATGTCTTTAATCGGGAAACTTGTGTGTAGATAGATTCAAGGCATTGGCGAACGACACAGTCTCCTTCAGTCCAATTTGCCACAGATTGTGGTACGTGAGCGTGTAATGGGTGCATTTAAAGGATCTCCATAGTCGTGCTTCTTCGTCAATCGACGTTGAACCGTTGATTTTGACATTCGTCAAGAACTCTGCCTTCGTCGGTGGGTTCCAATTCCCTGCAAATCGCAATTTCGAAGAATGCCGATGCACTTTGAACAAATTGCTCCCACTGCATGTTGCGCAGTGTGCTTTCGAGATACACAGCAGTGTTGTCATCATAGCTCTCCAGGCAACGCTCCGCACGTTTCTTGGTGTGCGCAAGGCTCCATCGTCGCTTGACATCCACCCAGCAATACTGCGATATCACGAACAAGGCACTTGTATTAGGAACTGAGCGCAGACCGGCCTCGCCGTCCTCAAGTCATTCTGTGGTACTGGAGCTGCCGAGGATAGTGCGGAGAGCTGGACGGACATGGACGTGATAACCGTGTCACTGGTGATAGCAAACTTGGCATCTGTCAGCACGGCATTCGTGGTATTCATATGCTCATTCAGTTCCCAGTTGCATGCAGCTGCAATGTAAACGGCATCAACTGATGCATTGAACGTTGGCCAAAACACGTCATTGGAGAGGATCAGGGTCGTCGAAACGAGGAACTGGGCGCTACCGTAGAGCGTGGCTCCGACATAGACGACACCAAGAACAGCAAGCAGCTGTTGTGTGCTCCCACAGGAACAACGCCTTCCTCTCTTGACATCCGCACCGTATGCCCGGCCTCCAGTGAAAGGAGCCACTGCCGCGGTTTGCATGGGTTGCTTGATGGAGCAATGGCTAGTGAGTCGCAACCACTGTGAAACAACACAAATGTTGCTCCAGCTAGGTTCTAAGCGAGAAATAGACTAGCAGGTTGTACGAGTAGTCAATCAAATTTGGATGGTTCATTATCATTGTACGATTAAGGTCCTCTGGCAGCAGTAAGTCCGAACTATCACGTCCCAAGCACAGCCTTTCAGCCATCAAGCGTACTCAACGGGAAATGCAGACCAATTAATCCATTTTCAAGCGCCTCAGTCTGATGGCGTGCTTGAATGCCGCAGGTGTTGTGTCCCTCAATCCACGACCGGTTTCACAGCAAAACGCTGCCCACGATTTGACGTCCAGCACCTTGATTTTGCCTCGCCACTTCCACGTAACAAGGCCAGCCATGGCTGCGGACGCTGGATCCACGAACCAATCTTCGTCGTGAATCCATCCGTCACGATCATACACTTCGTGTGCTATCGTCGGTAAGAGGGTGGTGTCATCCCGGCGCAAATGGCGTTGACAGCGCATGCGAACGATGACGAAGCTCACGACTAAGGTTCCAGCGCAAATACCAACAATGTCGCGGAATCGGATCGAGCTGCCGATGGTAATCGTGCCACTGCTACACGAAATAATCTGCTCCAGCTGAACAAAGTGACACCGTTGATCGAAGACAGCTTCGTGGACCATAGGATACAAGTGTTGAAAGAGCGCCACCAAGATCCAGCTGACCGTGTGACTGAGTGGCGCGAACGCGTACGCCAGGCCATGGGTGCTCACCAGGAAGAGATCGATGGCAACGCATAGCAGCCACGTGGTCTCACCGGCAGTTAGAAACTTGATGAACCAATGAGTGCTGGTTTCTTCCATCCACGTGAAATATCCATCCGTGACAAAGATTGGTGTGGAGGAGCTCAGCATGCACATGGCCACGACGCCACGAAGCACCAACAGCGGTCGACCAATCCACGCAATTCCGCTGACGCGGTTGAACGCGATCAAGTTTTTGCCAGAAATGTGAAAGCGCGCACGCAGCGAGTACAAAAGCACGAGCAGTGCCACGAAGATGAGCACCAGCGTGACCATCCACACAGCAACGAGCAAGTACGGCGCGACGCTGTTAGAAAGGTTGGTGGTGGACACTGTCAACATCTTGGTATTGGCTGATAGCAGCGTCAGAGAGCCATGGTCCCCCTCGAAGGAAACCACCTCCCTCACGCCGGTGCTCCAGTCCAGAAGAAACAGCATCGCAAAGATGTTGGTACCAGACAGCAGGTCAGTGGAAACGAGGGGCTCGACTTCCAGAACGAAACGACGTCTACCTGCACGTTGAGGCTTGTCCATGATTTGCATCATGCTCACGTTCAGCTTGCCAACGTCTTCGCGAGTTATTGACGCCAGAGATGCAATCGCTTGCCGTTGCTGCGCGTCCACGTAATTGTCAACGAAGGTCCGAGCGCGACCGAGACTTGATGCACAAAACGACAGATCCTTCGCGACGTCCTGGCACAGACTGGTCAAGTTGCCGGAAAGATCGATTCCAGCGGTGAGTGCAGCAAACACGAAGTAAAATGCATTAACTTTGACCACTTCTTGCGTTGGATTCCAGCACATGTCCTCAAACATGAATTGCTGGATGGGATACGTCACATTGAACGGTGAACTGCACAGAGGGCTCCCACCCACGAAGCGCCACGATGTGTTTGTCCAACGGCGAGGAACGAACGCGAAATTTTTTGTCCGACTGATGTCGTAAAACACCGACCGTGCTGTCTCATTCATCAACGCGGCCGCATTAACTGCCTGCTGGACGTAGTCCACAAGTTGCAGCAGAGACTGCGGAGGTGCAATCCAGATCATATCGATTGATCCGAACGGTCCGACAGCGGCACGAAAGAGCTCATCGGTTGGGGTGAATGGGTATGGGAGCTGCCCGTCGTTGATCATCACCTCTTCCAACGTAATGTTCCTGCGCTCATAAAAGTTGGACGCATTGCGAATGAGACTACAGCCTGCCATTCGTGTGTTGCCACCTGGATCCACCGCCCAAAAGTCATTTGTTGCAGTCCAATACATTTTCTTCGTCGTCTGCTGCGTCCACCGGTTTTCAAACGGAATATCTTTGACGCGAAAGGCCGAGCGCAGGCCTAAAGCCGTTGCGAAGTAGACGCTCTCATCCAGTCCAAGCTGCCACAGATTGTGGTATCGCAACGTGAAGTGGGTCAGTCCTTTGGATCGCCACTGCGTGGCTTCGTCGGCAATTGAATTCGACCCATTCATCTTCACACTCGCTAAGAAGGCCAATCCATCGTCCGTCCGTGCCAGTTCCTTTGCAATCGCATTCTGAAATCGAGTGTCAACGCTGCTGATGAATCGATCCCACTGCACGTTGCGCAGCACACTCTCGAGATACACCGCGGCGTTGTCGGCGTGGTTCTGGAGACAACGCTCAGCACGTCGCTCGGTGTGCGCAAGACTCCATCGTCGGTCAAAATCGACCCAGCAGTACTGCGACACGATGTATAACGCACGGTGACCCGGGACAGAACGCAACCCCATCACGCCGTCTTCGATGGAGGTCAGCCTGTTGTATTGAAGGAGCCGCGGGTAATGACGCGTGGTAGTCATGGACATCGTCGCGAGCGGGGTGTCGCTGGCGATGGCAAATCTTGCGTCTGTCAGAGACATCGTCGCAGTGCGCACTTGTCCCTTCAGCACCCCGTTGCTTGCGGAAGCCACGAAGACGGCACCTACAGAAGCGTTGAATGCTGGCCAAAACACATCGTTGGAGAGAAATGCCGTCGCCGACGCGAGAAACTGCGTGCTGCCGTAAAGTGTGGCTCCGACGTACAAGACACCTAGAATCGCCATCCCTGTTCGCTTGTTCCAGCACGAGCCGGGCGCTTGATCACCATCATCAAGGCGGGGATGCCTTTGTGAGAATGGAACCACCGGCGTTGCTCCCTTCATTGCTCCAACAACTTCGTTAGTGCCCCGATGCGAGCACTTCACGAAGCACATCTATTTTGTGAAGATAGTCCCGCATTTTTCACAGATGGTTGAGCCTTATTTGGCACCGTCGCCAAGCTCCTCCCCCAAAGCGAGGTCTCGACGTATCAATCAATTATGCTCACAAATGGTTGCGTCGCTTGAAAAAAAGTTACGGTCGCTGTTAGTTTGCGCTGTGTAGTATCATGACCGGACGCTAAGTGGCTGAACCAGCCTTTGTCTTCGCGCTTGCTGCCGGGGTTTGCGTTTCCCTAACGAACCTCATCACACTCTTCCAGCAAGTCAATCACCCAATTCTTAGCCTTCTCACTCTGAGAACACGGATGCGCGAGTGTGGTTCCAGCGCCGAGCTAACTAATTCTGCAAACCATGCATTTATATTCATGCTAGAATGGAGACAAACGAATGTTCTACAATGTGACGGACGTGATTCGTTGTCGCTGCCGGTTGTCGACTGCGGTCACCTGGTCTTGGACAGTCAAGCATGGCGGAGGAGGAGGAGGCTGGTGGTTGGCGTCCGGCTTGACACTGGCGCCGCCGAACGCGAGAGTCAGGAAATTGACGTCTTCGTCAGCAGCACTGGCATTTAGGGAGGCAACACGCACAGTGCTTTGCTTCGTGTCGCTGGAATGACTGGATTCGTCCATATGGTGAATCGCGTATTGCTGGCGCCGAGATTTCGTTTTGGTTTGTTTCCACGGCAGCCGAACAAGCACGGTTGGCGACGGACGTTGCGGGTCTGAGTTGATAGGAGACGTCACTACCTCGTCAACCGGACCTGCGGTAGCAATTGTGTGCTCATGGACGTCACCACCGTCGCCATCTTCATCGTCGCCAATGTCGTTACCAGTGTTGAAATCTTCGACAGCACTCGAGCATCCACTCGCCCACGATCCGCTGCCGAAGGCGAGTTTCTTAGCGTCCGAATCAGTGAATGGTGCATGTCGAACTGGTGTCTTGGTGTGCTGATATCGGCTCATAAAGTCGATGTCTTCACAGGGCGGTGCTGTCGGGGAATATGGTTCGACAGTGGGGGATCCAACGTCACCACTGGACGATGGGACGGAGTCTCTGTGTGGAATCTCGATAGCAGGGACGATGATCGAGCGGCTTTGCTGTTGCATTTTCTCTAGACCTGGGGCTTGTGTGGCTTGAGTGGGCTCGGCACCATAGGATGGTGTCCACTCGACGTCAGATGCGAGTGACGCGTAGTCAGGCGAGAGCGAAATGTGATCACAGCACATTCCGCAAAACGATTCGGCGATCGGATTCAAGTAGGTGCACTGACGGCATGCCCAGACGGTTTTAGGTGGAGCGTGCACTGGTACTGACTCGTACAACTCCACGTTGTCAATTGGGATCCCATGACACTCTGCCGAGGCGTTCTCCGCCACGGCATACGCTTCCACGACCTCGTCCACAGCAATCGAGGCAACAACTGCGGGTGTTGCACCACTCGGTGCGATTACGTTGCAATCTGTCGTCACCATTTCTGTTGGTTGCTGTGCGTAGTAATACTCGTAATTCTCGAACGAACTCGCATACCACGCCGCCTCGGCGGCCGCTGCTTGATCCGCGAAGGGCAGTGTATACTCGGTGCTGTATGCAGCAGCATCGTACGGAGGCGGATTGTACTCGTCCAGCACTTCCTGGATAGCAATTTTGAGTCGAGCGGGTACTTCGAGTCTGGTCGAATAGCGATGTCAGAATCACAACACGTTGTACAGCAGAAGAGGTAGGGTTTGCTAGGTCATCTTACTGGTGCCATTCGTGGACGTTCTGAAGAGCAACGCGCAAATCTCCAGCCGTTTGGAACCAGTGAGTGCTACACCATTGTAGGAAGCAAGTAAGGCCACGCGCAAGCTCAGCGCAGCGGATATTGTACCTGCCCTACTCACGTGATGAGGTAGTCACAAATGCGTTGCAACTGCTCGGTCTGCGCCGTCATTGTGCCCTTGCCGATGCGCTCTGCAGCCAGCCATACGACCTGTGCTGTCGATTCATCGTCCTTCACACTCTTCTCGGCCGAGGCATGTAGCATGCCTTCGGATGCGCCTTCGCCGCGCCACATGAAGCTAGCACTCTGACCCAGCACATCGCCCCACCCTTAGAATAGACAGCGAGGAATGATTATTTGTAATTCCAATTTCCTCGACAGCGTGCATGGTTTATTGCGATATCATTTGTGTTAAGCAATCATTGTGCGGCTCCGGTGGCCTCAGTCGAGATTGCAAAACCTTTTAATGCTTGCGTAGATAATCATTAGGATCCGACACGATGCACAGCATAAAGATCATGATTTGCAAATACCATCGCTTGAGAAGCCATGCTGGCCTTGGCATCGTGCACGTCTTCAAGATGGGCTGAGATAACTTCGATCCGGGCGTATTCGTACGTAAACTGGAATTCGGTTGCCCATAGCTGTCCCAGTACCATATCTTGAACGCTTCTGTGACGGCTCTGGAAACTTCACTTCTCTGCTTACTCGCTCAAGGCGCGAAGTTTGCGACGAACTGCACCTTTTCGAAAACCGACGGCGACAAGCTAAACAGCAGCAACATCTCGGTCTTATCATCGTACTCTCGTCGTCAGTGTCGTGTGCAATATCACACAGTGGAACGGGAACGGGTTGGCGTTACCAAAACGCGTCATGTAGTCTACCAACTCATCGTGCGTTCCGCTGACGCCTTGCTAGTACACGACCACGGTCTCGAGATCGCCGCAATGGCGAATTGAAGTTGCGCGATGTACGAATTGCGCTCAGGACGCTGTCGATTCCCGACTCGATCACAGCCTTCTCTTGGTTGACGAGTCGCCTGAGCGCGTTGGCGACCGGGTCAGCAGCAGCCGCCTACCATAAGCAATACAACGTGGGTGTATGTCGACCAAATGCACGGGGTCGCAAAAGGTGAGGACTCCAAACATTTCCTTGACCCACCTCTTGCCAGTTGGAAAGCTCATAACGAAGGCGAGGCCGTGAAGAGCGAAATTGCCGACCAGGACGAATGCAACTTTCATCCAGACAAACCACTGCGCCTCGTACGCACAGCGTGTTCTGTAGTCGCTGTCAGTAGCTGCACGAATGTTGGTGTCATTGGATGGTGACGATAGATGTGCACCCACACCAGGAAGCGCACCTTCCATGCATGGTATGCATCACGTGACTGCGGCGTCACAACATTCCTGCGATCCGCGGCAACCTGCGCTCAATCGTTGCCTCCATCTGTGTTGTGCGCCTGCTGCCCTGGACGGCCATCCAGGAACTTTGCACGTTACCGCTCCAAGTGCGCCTGGAAGAGCCAAATCCGAAGGCAATATATTCATGCATATTCCAAAATCCTGGACAGCCGTCCAGGAATTCTATTCCCAATGCCCAGGGATGTGCAGGATTATTGACATAATTGTGAGCACCACGACTGTGATCACCGCGAGTAAACCAACAAACGCAGAGACTGAGATTGCCAGACGACACCAGTGTCTGAGTGCGAGTACGTGCATGTCGAGGGCTTCCGACTGTCGGCACTACTGTCTGCCGTTCCGATTGACTCATTGGTCACTTGCCTTGGTTGTTATGCTAGAGAATTCATTTGTTGCCGGAAGTATCAGCGGTCGCCAACGTTGGACTGGATTAACGAAGCAGCTTGCTTCTGATGGATGTGAACCAATACGAACGAAACATTGAGACTGATTGTGATGTATGATCACGCACAGTTGGGATCACAGGGGGCAGGTTGCAATCATCTGAACACCTTCTCCGGTTCAAATCCACCGGCTTTGGCATCAAACTCTTACGTCGTCACGGTGATGAAATGATCGAGACAACGCACATTACTATCGCGCAGGCTATCGCAGCTCGTTTATACTAACCTAGATAACGACTCTAAAGTGATCAAGCATTCTCTAAGAGGGCATCTGATTTTAATTTGAACACAAGCTGGTGAAGTTGTAGAGTAGGTCGCGTTGGTCAAGCACACTTCATTCGTACAACAAGGCGACACTAGGTCATGCCCGTCGCGCGCGATTGCAGTGATCAAGCTGCAGCATAGCGAGCGGCAATCAGCGTCATCTGCCATCGTGATCTCACGAAAACCAGCACGCTCTTCATCCGATTTTCAGTCGTCGCAGTCTAATCGCGTGCTTGACGTTGGATGAAGGCGGAGACTGCTCAATATCGTTTGTGTTTAACGTCTCACAATGGAATATCGCCCATGTCTTCACGTCCAACACCATCAATCGATCACCCCATTTCCAAGATATCAGCCCTGCCATCACAGCGGACGCTCGGTCGATGAACCAGTCTTGTTCGTGGATCCACCCGTCGCGCGCGAACACTTCACAACGGGCTGCCGCCAACAAACAGCCACGTGTCGTTTGCCCAGCGACGTGGAAGCACATGCAGATCACTTTTTCGACTGACGCCTTGAAACATCCTGCGCGCGGTTCCGTTTGCCATCGATATCGAGTTCACCACTTGCTTCACAGTGTCCACTAGGTTGTACAGCTCCTGCGGGTACATGACCCATCTCATGTCGATCGATCCAAATGGACCCACAGCCGCACGGAAGAGCTCGTCTGTCGGAGTGAACGGAGAGGGAATGACCCCGTCGTTTATCATGACTTGTTCCATCGAGATGTTCCAGCGCTCGTAGAAGTTGGATGAGTTGCGAATAAGGCTGCAATTGGAAATCACGGTGCTACCGCTGGCTCCGACAGCCCAGAAATCGTCGAACATCCCCCAAAACATCTTATAGGACGTCGCCGATGTCCATCTGGTCGCAAAAGGAATGTCCTTGATGGGGAGGTATGTGCGCAGGTTCAACGCAGTCGACAACGAGACCGTCTCTTCCAACCCAACTTGCCAAATATTGTGGTACGCCAACGTGTAATGCGTGCATCCGTGGGATTTCCATAGCCGTGCTTCGTCATTGATCGACGTTGACCCGCTGATCTTCACACTCTCCAGGAAATCCCTGCCCTCTTCAGTGAGCTCAAGCTCGCTCGCGATGGCAATGTCGAATGTCTCGGACACACTTTCAATAAATAGTTCCCACTGCACGTTTCGCAGTGTGCTCTCGAGATACACGGCGGCGTTGTCGGCGTAGTGCTCCAGGCACCTTTCAGCGCGTCTTTCCGTATGTGCCAGACTCCACCTACGTTTGAAATCCACCCAACAGTATTGCGATATCACAAACAACGCGCTGGAACCCGGCACCGAGCGCAGTCCAGCCACGCCGTCTTCGATTGATGCCAAGCGATGGTACTGCAGCAGGCGAGGATAATGCGGGGAGTTGGTCACGTACATCGATGTGATAGCTGTGTCGCTGGCGATGGCAAACTTGGCATCCGTCAGCGCCACGTTAAGGGAGCGTGTGTTTCCATTGAGCACCCAGTTGCATGCCGACGCTACGAACACAGCGCCGACGGAAGCGTGGAACGCGGGCCAAAACACGTCGTTGGAGAGAAATTCGGTCGTGGATGCGATAAACTGCGTACTCCCGTACAGCGTCGCTCCAACGTACACGACTCCGACGACAACTAGCAGCTGCTGCATGCCCGCGCAGCCGCATCTTGGCTTCACCTCGACGTCCTGAACGCGCGTGGGATCATCGGTGACCGGAACCACAGCCTGCGCCCACATCGATAATGCGAAGTTTGTGGCTTGCCACCAAGCGTATGAAGGCCGACGGCTGCACTAACGTCGCGAGGCAAGTATAGACGCATCGATATATCTGCTTCCTGAACTCCTGTCATCATTTAAACACGCATTGTTGGATTAGTTATTGACTTCTCAAACCAGTCTCTGCAGGTAACATAGCACAGTGACAAAGCAGTAGCTGACACCACCACCGAATGTTGCTGCAGATTGCATGAAGGTGGTGGGCAGAACTGAATCATGGTTACAATTCTACGAGCTGGAGCCGATGTCAACGCGACGTTAGGATGTAGATATCCTCGTTTTCGCCATCAGGGGAAGCAGCACGCACAACACGAGTGGAATGACTGTACTCCAGGCTAATTCATCCTTATAGCCATATGTCGATGACCGCCAGCGCATTTCACGCCATTCACCGACCATGTCGTTGCCCGGGTTTCGGTAGGCATTCCACCACGTTGAATCCTCGGAACGCGGCACGGCCCCTAATGGCGCGTCTCCTAGCTGGGTACAAGCACGCCGCGCTGCTGCAGCTCATTTGTTTAATGTGAGCCTTCCTGCCCATATCGAGGCGCCCTGTGCAACGCGCTGCTTCGTGGCAAGCACGCTGTGCTGTATGAAAAACGTGCGGATTGAGTGAGCTTTCACTTCTCGTTTTGATTGTGCTGTTGCGCTTGGTGCGTTGCCAATCGCTTGAGTGACACGTACGACTTGGTGCAGCCGTCCGTGCCACATGTAATTCGTGCCTTGGAAGCTTTGTCCGTGGCGGTCACCGTCTGCTCCTGCACAACGGGAGTGTGGGCATCGCGAGTGTGTCGCTTCAGGGCGAGAGCGTTGATGAACAGCGCACGACACGTGCGCTCGAGGCATTGAAAGCGCTTGTGCTGCTCCCAGTGGGCAGCGAGTTCTTGTTGCGACCCGAGGATTCGATGGCAGCCGCAGAGCCGACATAGCTGGGCGCTGAACACCGGTGCTGGTGCTGAGCCAGCGTAGCCCACGTCTTCGTCTTCCTCAAACCGGCGTCGCTGTTTGGATTCGTCGCGTCGATGGCGGACTCGAAGCTTTTTGAGGACCTGTCTTCTCTCAATGTACAGGGCTTTCCAGTCATGCTCGTAAAGCGCACCATGAGGGCACTCGACAGTCGGACCAAGCTGACGGTACAGTCGTTCCCAGAGACTACCACGCGTCGTGACGTCAGCAAAGAGGCGAGACACGAGAGCCAAGCGACACAGGCGCTTGGCGCTCATGAACGAGAACACGTGCTCCATGACTTCCGGCATGAGCAGCGGATGCACAACGTGGTCGTGATGGTGGGAGCCACCAGACGCTCTGGTTAGAAGCCGTCGTCGCTTGAGTCGCAATGCATTGGCGTCAACGATTTCCCGCGGGGTCTGGAATGGCACGTATGCGGATCCAAGCAGGTTGGTGACGCGCTTGAAGGTGTGCTTAGGCGCACTGGAGCTCGGTTGCAACGCAAGAGCCAGCAGATGCTTGCTATCAACGATGAGAGGGGCGTCGTCTGTCGCGACAGCGTGGGCAATGGCGTGCTCTTTGGCGAAGATTTCAACTTGATCAGTCGGCAGCCCAAACACTTGGGTCCACATCGTCTTCGTCCAGTCCAGTGGCAACGAGAAGAGCAGAGGCAGCTCCACGTCGGCCATGAAGGCATCCTGGAAGTCCAGCAGCTCCGCAGGCACACCGTCAGCGTCGGTGGTCAATGCGGCCAACGATTCAGCACGATGCACCGCCACGTAGAGAACCAAATGAAGGTAGTCAGGATCTCGAGTACTCGCGAAGCCACTGAGCAGCTGTTGCATGACGCGGAGACACAAAAYCGCTGGGACCAACGCCATGTGCGCGCAGAAAGCCACGAGCACGCGGAGGCTCACCGGGACGACGACACTGTTGCTTGCTTGTTGTGTCGTCTGGTTCGAGGCCGTCTCTGTGTCTTCGATGAGCAAGTTGCCAACGTGCGTTGCCACTGACGGGAGGAAGACGCAGCTTGCACTCGTGAACAGGCACACGCCATGCAGACTGGTCAACGCATCCGTTGCTGCAATGGAACGGATGCTTGCGACCACGGTATCTGCCAATGCCTCGGCGGTCGCCGTGGTCGCCGACGTCTTGAACGTGAACTCTTGCAATCCAAGCAGGAACTTCTCCATCAACAAGTCGTCCAGCAACGCGTTGGCGCTGCCCGCGACAGACCCAGCCAGCACGTATGTCTGCAGCACGTGCTTGATGATTGCCGCCGCCAGCGCTGGTTTCGCACTTGGCATCCCATCCAGCAGACGCCAGAAGCCATTCACATGCGCGAACGCACACATCACCGAAGTGGCGTTGCTGCTGGTACTAGCCTTGGCCGTCGCCGTTCTTTCGTCGATCGCTTGAGCGAACGCACCAGGATGGTCTTGAGCCAACCGCTGCAGCGACGGCAGCAGCGCGTCCCAGACGCGGAAGCACGGCATCTCATGGAAGGCCGGCGGCTGTCCTCGCCACGTGCAGCCACGCGCTGGCGAGGTCGCTCCCAAATGCAGTGGAGACAGGAGCTGGTCCAGGAACACGTGCACTACGTCCAAAGGCGACAATACGCGTCGACGAGCGAGATGCACGAGCTGAGCACTGACAATTGCAGTCATGCCGCTCTCCAGAGAGCTGCGACTGATCCAGGCGACGCGTGCATCGATGAAGACGCGTCGAATGGCCGCAGAAGCCAGTCTCCTGAGGCACGCACAGAGCTCCGGGAGCTGCGCTTGGACATCGGACAGCGAGGGCTGTGCCGAGATCAACTGGGTCTGGAAGATGTGCCGCGTTGCAGCGCTCAGCGTGGTGCTGATGGCGCGCACGTGCGCGTCGACGGTGGCATCCGTTGGCGATGACGCTGTCGGTGCTGCCATTCCGCAGTCAAATCGTCCACGAGCCACCACAGCAGCTGCCGCCTTTCGCACGAAAATAACCAACACCGACTGTCAGAAGCGAACGAAACAAACGTTGCATTCGTTTTCTGGAGGTGTCCCATTTGGAGTTGACGCCATTGAGGGAATAAACTCTGTAGTAAAATACCCTTCCGTGTCAATATAATGCGTGAGATCGCGTGCACTTCTCTCCAAAGATTCATCGTCTTTCCAACAAATCGATCGCGAGTTTTGCATTAAAGATCGGTTGTGCATGCGCTTCAAATCTCTGAGTTTGGAAAGGCTGTGCTCACCGCAACTCGAGGCTTTTCATTCCAGCCCACGCACAAAATTCATAAAATACCGATGGCGGGCCCTGTCACCTGATTTCTGATTGGAAAATTTCGGTTAGCTAACCCGGCCCACTGGAAACGACTGTCGATCGGACAGGAGCTGGTGGTGGGTTCGGGTCGGCAAAAAGCCGATCGATCAATCACTTCACCATCGCGCTCGCTGGCCTGGACATGAACGTCGCCAGCGACGCTGCCGAGCGCAGCAAGAGCCTGCATGTGTCGCCGTCCAGCGATGACCAGCAGAAGGTCATGCCGTTTACGGCTGCGGCTGCCTCTGGCACCCAGCGCAGCCTGTCGTCGTCGCGGCTGCACCTGCGCGACTCGGTTGTGACGCTGCCCACGTCGTCCACGTCGTCCACGACGACGACGGCGGCGCCGTCTATTGCGTCGCGGTCATTGAGTGCGTCTCCGCCAGACTCGCCGCTGTCCGGCGGTGCTCCAGAAGTGATCGGAGATAAGCTGCTCGGACATGTGCGCACGAATGGCTTCGAGCGGCCGTTTGGCCGCGATCAAGTGATCTCGTGGCTCGGCCACGGCATCTCCGCCGTGTGCTTCTACGTCGCAGCGATCTGGTTGATGGTGCTGGACGATACACCGCGAACGCACAGCATCCGATCTCTGGTATGAGACCTGCTTGTCGGGATGATGTGGGCTGTTGCGGTTGGATCGGTGGCTCATGCAACGTGTTTGTGTGTGCGTGTGAGCAGACGTCGGTGGCATTGTTCATCCACATTCCAGCGCTGGTGCTGCTGCTCATGGCGTGGATCTCCTGCGAGCGTATTGATCCAGCCAAGGATATGAAGGTTCGTCGCACATCGCTTGCAATCCTCTCGTCAATGCTGCGCTCTGATGGCGCTGTATTGATCATGTTTCTATTATTTCGTGCACAGGAATCGCTGCCGAATGGATGGTTCGGCATTAAGCTTGGTGGCAAGCGATGGATGAAGGCACGGTATTGTGCCGTGTGCCGGAAGACCGTTCCTGGGCTCGATCATCATTGCACATGGTGAGACACAAGGCGCTGGCATGTCACACGGGAAATGACGGCATGGATCACTCACCTGTGCTGACGCAAACTCAGGCTCCAGACATGCATCGGCGTGTCCAACTACGCGCAATTCTTCACCATCGCGTGCGCCGGCACTGTGCAGTTCATTTGCCAAGCGCTCTACGCGTCGTTCTCGCTGCTGTGGCTTCACATCCCAGTGGATGCTGCAGGGCAGCAACTCACCGAAGTCAAGATCTTGTTGCTCGTATGCCTCTTCATCTCCGTGCCGTGCACTATCACGTACTTCGTGCTGCTGGGCTTCCACACGCTGCTCTTTTTCCTCGGATACGGCACGTACGACTGGATGTTACGGCGTCGGAAGCGACAACGCGAGTTGGCCAAAGCCAAATCCAATGCCGCCAAGTCCAATGGCGCCGAGACCACACCAGGTGACGGAGCAGCGAGTATGCCGTCTCCGCAATCGCACTCGTCGTCTTTTGGAAGTCCCTCTGACTTCACTGGTGCAGATCCGTCCATTGCCATCGGTCAAATGACGTCGCTGTAAGCGCCGCTTCACTCTCGAATTCAAATTTATTGTACCATCTCCAGAATACAAACCAAACGACAATACAAAGCAAAGTTCATGCACTTGTGCGTTGACAGATCCTCACATTAAAGAAATTCTTCGACGTAGACGCTGTCTGCGCGAGGATGCAACACCATCGACCGACGCCTCGTCAATCGTGTCGTGGAATTTTCGGTCGACTTGTGTGTCGACGTTTCCTCCATGGTTGTCGACACTGAATGTGTGAGAGCGCACGATTCATTCGTCGACTTCTTTTCCAAGGCAGTCGTGGCTTCGAAGTAGGCTTCGACGACGAATGCAACAACCAGACTCAAGACCATCACGACCCCAATGACGTAGAAACTGATGAAGTAGACACGACTCCACCGAGTTGTGACGGCCACAGTTCCTTCCATGACAACATTCCACTGTGCACAGACACACCGAGATTAGAACTGCCCTGAGAAATAATGTTCAATTGTAACTACTCACATTGTTGACCAGCAGCAACTCGAAGAGCGTCGTCATTGCAGATGCAAAATCATTGAAATTGTTGCTATAGTAGTTGGACTTGCCGTACGTAGTTGCTGCCAATACTTCGTCTCCTTCAACCAGCTTGCCTCCAAATAGCTGCTCACCAATGACAGCATACTCGACCATGACCAGTCCAAGCATTCCTGAAACAGTTATACACGTAACCATGAATTCAGTGCAAGACAAACAAGGAAGCCGTCACTTACCATACAACGTAGTAAATGCGGGCAGCAAGCGAATAACAATGGCGAACATCGAGTTGAGCGACTTCAGCGCGACAAGCAAGCGCAGGCACCTCAAGAAACGCAGAACTAGCAACAGACGAACCCAATTCCAGCTCATCCCTTTCACGTAGTGCACTTTCAAACTGATCTCAGCGACTGAAATCACCACAGTCACAACGCAGTCGTACACATTCTTTGGCGTCGAAAAGTATCCATTCAGTCGATAGCTGTACATCTTCAACACCATTTCCACGAAGCAGACCACTGAATACACAGGCATGTATCGCTCCCATGAATGTTGCAGTTCTGGCTCATCGTCAATCTTGGCTTGAATTTCCATGAGAATAGCAAACAGATTCGTCAGAATAACGACATCGACGATTTTTTCGAAGCTTTTGCTGGTGACGAACTTAGCCAGACGATTTGATCGCATTCGCGATTTGAAACCCGCCCCATCATTGAGGAGTTTCGTTGATTGCTGTGTTTGGGCTTGTGTTTTGATCACTACAATGAATTGATCAAAATCAACGGCTCCACAAGGACTTCCGAGGTCAGAGTTCTCATCATCAAAAGCGTTGGAAGACTCGTCGTGGAATACTGCAAACGCAGGACGCTTCAGCTCAGACATGAGTCGATTCATCGAGTCATGAGAGACAACCTCTGACGCAGATTCACTTCCAAGTGACGCAGATTCACTTCCAAGAGATTTCTCGCTTCCCGCTAACAATTCAAATGCCAGTTTTAGTGCTCTGAGGCGATTATCGGCATGCTTTAGCGCTCGTGCAGCAACTTCCTGGCGGTAATTCTGGTAAATCGATGCAAAGACGAGGTTCATCACCAAGAGCAGACCAATGGACAAGAAGCTCATGAAGAAGATACTTGCAGACCGGACTTGCTCGAAGATAGGCATCATTACATCCGGGAAGTTCGCCGTTGTCAACAGCACCAGTAGATTCAAGCACGAATCCTCGAAATTGCTGAAGTATAGTTGACCTTCGGCGGTGTCCTCAAACAAAAGCATTCCCAACACAGCAAAGATAGCGATTAGCACCACTAACGTGACAATACCATCAATGAACCGGGGCGTTGCCTTCAAGAGACTGATGAAGGCAGCTCGCAAGCGATGGCTCATTGTCAAAATTAGCATTGGTCGTAGCAATGGTGCGAGCATGAGAGGCTGGTTCTCGAGATCCATGCTTGATGAGCCGTTGTTAACATTTGCTGGGACGAAGATGACCACAAGGACGGAGACGAAATCAGCGAGAAGCAAGAGCAACTGCATTACTCGCCAGCGATTCGCAAAGTACAGTCTTGGACCCACTGCAGAATACTTCATGAACATCTCGATGGACAACAACAACAAGCTGGCAAGCTCAATGAGGATAGACGCCTTCGGCGACAGCACAGGTAAGCCCCATGTGCGCACTTTATTGGTATCACCACACGACGCCAAGAAATAGCACCAAGATGGTCGTTCGAAAACGTTAAGTAGCAACAGAACCACCATATTACCCGTTCGAACGTAGTGCAAAGCGTGAAAAAGGCGCTTGGATCGAATTCGATGTAAACCTTCCACAAGATATTCTTCTCCAAGAGATCGTCCATGAAGTGCATCACGAACATACATGGCTGCAAGCTCGACATATTTGTTCTGTTTTTCCACGAAATCAAGGTCATCAATATGCGCCATTTTCTCACTGTTCCACATTGGAGACCAAAACGGCGACAACGGCGACGCAGAGTCAAGGAATCCATGATGGCGAGACGTTGAACCCCTTGTGCTCTGGTTACCACGTGAGGTTCGCCGAGCTATTCGAATCTGTTCCATCATCACCGGCATGTCTTTTCTGTAGTAGAGCACAAGCAAAAGCCCCAAAATGCTGGCCAGAATCGTAAACAACGCTGAAATTACCGCAAAAAATGCACCGAGAGACAAAAGGAACCCAGCAAATGCGGTCCATCGCGAATACTGTGTAAAAAGCGTCAGTAGATGATATCATGTTTCGCCCAGATACATGTAACAACGTACCAAGCGAAAATTTGGTCGGAAGCTTGGAGTAGTGATGTCATGAACGAAGCACGCGAAGTTGATGCTGGCAAACGTGACGAGAAATGTTGCACTCACAATTGGGATGATTGTATCCACAGTACCGCACATAACAGCAAGCTGCGTAAGAATCCAACTCCACCACAGTGCCATCGATTGAGAGACGGCATTGCGAGAACGTTCGGATCGAGGCAGGTGATGATTCATGAGCTCAGTCTGTTCCTTTGTCCGGAAGGAGGTGGTACGACGAACAATTGTATCCCGCAATACCGAACTCGCTGCTAGGATGTTCGAGAACGCCGACGAAAGAGTTGTGAACGCAACACCAAGGTAGATGATAGGAACGCCAAGAACTGAGTCGACAACCAATTGGACAACGAATTTCTCCTTCAGCAGCTCCGAATTATCGGCACTTGACGCCAGAACAAATCCAAGCAGTACGTACACGGTGAAAGCAAATGAAATAGCCATGTAGACGCCCAAGATGAGCTGCTGCACGTATCGCTTCCTGGATTGCCCAGGGACACGCCACATCGACATGTGCTCCGCAAAGTTGGTTCCAGCCAAAACGCCGCTGAACGCCGGGAAAAACGTCGAGAATGCCCACACGAACGCTTCGTGTTCACTTCCACGCCAATTCTCTCGGAGATGATCGGAGCTGAATCCAGTTCGCGTAGTTGAGTTTGGCCACACGAGTAAGAACACGTTCGAGATGATGGCTGTTAGCACGACGACGAATACGAAGCGCAATAGATATCTTCGTGGCTTGAGCCCCACAGCATGCACACAGAAGAGTAGCCCAAGCACACCACTGGCAACAAGCACCGACAACCACGAGCCTGCTTCGTTCCAGGGCAGCACGTTCACCTTCGAATGCAAGTTGAGGTAATACTGCGTGATCTCGGCAAACCCAAGCAGATAGTACGCGCAGCCAACCGTAAACGACAAGAACATGAACGCGCCCACAAACTTGCTCAGCCGTCCGCCCAGTGTCACTCGCATTGCCTCAAACACGTCCTGCGATTGATCCCCTGCATTCACACAAACATAAAAAGATATTAAAAATTCCGTTCAAGTAAAGCGATTCACATCGCCATGTGCACTCACTGGAGGAGACGATGGCCGAGATCGATCCGATCGTCAGCAGCACAATCGCAAACGCCAGCGAGATCACCATCACAGCGCCCATCCAGCCGATCACGCCCACGACCGTGCCCAAGCGCATGAAGATGATCACGCCAAAGATGCTGCACACCACGGGGATGAACACGTCACTGGTCACGGAGCGCCGGGCCGCGTCCCGACTGCTGCTCCACCCGCTGCTTCGGCTGCCCTCCGCACCACTGCGCAGCTCCCCCACATCGCTCTGCGCCACGGCGCCGATCGCGCTTGCACTCGCCTCCAGTGGCTGCCGCGTCCCCGCCGCATATTGCGCCGTCGCCCCATACATCACCCGCGCGCGCAACAGCAACTTCAACTCACGATCCAGTGTTCCTCAACTGCTTATATCGGGTTACGTTAACTCTAATGCACATGATAACGGGTAGGGTAATTACCAGTGAAAAATGTCTACAGATGGCGATGAATTTTGGAAAATAAGGGCGATTCGTCGAGAAATTGGGGTGCGATGACTGGAGGGAGCGGGTGTTGCGGGTGGCGCCGAGTCGAATCGCATCAGCAGCAGCCACAGCCACAGGCCGAGGCAGCAGGAAGAACCAGTCCAAGTCGACACGCAGCAACGCAGCCATGGCGACCGAAAACAACAATGCCGCCGCCGCCGTCGTGCCAGGCGAAGAGAGCTCGATTGGCAATGAGATCCTCTCGTTGCAGTGCCGTTTCTACGAGCAAAAGTTCCCCGAGATCGATGAGTTGGTCATGGTGAACGTGCGCTCGATCGCGGAAATGGGCGCGTACGTGTCGTTGTTGGAATACAACAACATTGAAGGCATGATCCTGCTGTCCGAACTGTCGCGTCGTCGTATCCGCTCGATCAACAAGCTCATTCGTGTCGGCAAGAACGAAGTCGTCATGGTGCTCCGTGTGGACAAGGAGAAGGGCTACATTGATTTGTCGAAGCGTCGTGTGTCGCCAGAAGACATTGCCAAGTGCGAAGAGCGATACAACAAGGCCAAGACGGTGCACGGGTGCGTTGGTTGTGGTGCCGCAATGCGAGCGCTCGTGAACAGACAGCAGGACTCATGGAGAATCTGTGGATGTTGGTGATGCAGTGTGCTGCGTCAGGTTGCGCAGGAACTCAGCCTCGAGATCGAGGACCTGTACGAGAAGATTGCTTGGCCATTGTACAAGAAGTTCAAGCTTGACAGCCCAAGCGACGATGAGAAGAAGGTGCGCAACGGGTGGTGTTGGTGGCGTCGTGGCGACATGTTGAGACTGACGATGACCTGATGCGATTGCAGACCGAGTACGTGCACTGCTACGACGTGTTCAAGATGGGCATCACGGACGAGTCGGTGTTCGAGTCGCTGGAGCTGTCGGAGGACGTGCTCACGTGCTTGAAGGCGCAGATCCGTCGCCGCCTGACACCACAGCCAATCAAGGTGCGCGCGGACATTGAAGTCACATGTTTCACGTACGAAGGCATCGAGGCCATTCGTGAGGCCCTGCAGGCCGCACAGGCTATTGGCACGGAGGAGATCCCTGTCAAGGTCAAGCTGATCGCGCCACCAATGTACGTCATGACGACGAACACGCTCGACAAGCAGAAGGGCATTGACAAGCTCAAGGAAGCCATCGAAGTGATCCGCGAACACATTGCGGCGAAGAAGGGCACGATGTCGGTCAAGATGGAGCCTAAGGTGGTCAGCGTGAACGAAGAGAAGGAGTTCCTGCAGATGATTGAGAAGCTCGAGAACGAGAACCGCCAGGTCGACGGTGACGCCGCGGAAGACGTGTAAATCAGTATACAGGCGTTTCCCGACAACATGCGGATGCCGTGGATGCGCCATCGAGTCGTTGATTGGTGCACGAGGCTAGAGTCGTGGGGTAGGATACAGAATTGCTTGAGTTTTTTTTTCTTCACTAGAGTCTTTGACGGCTATATCTATGCCACGCATGTGCCTTCCACGAGGAAGCAGACAGTCAACACTCACATACACTTCGACGGCACACGATAGTCACCACGCTGTTGGCACCAGGAAGGAATCGCCGTACAGATGTGAGAGGTACGGCACAGGGCGGGCTGGACACGACACTTCAAACTCGTTCAAGATGCATGGCTTCACGGGTAGCACCCAACTGCGTGGGATCACAAAGTGCTTCTTGATGTGGCCAGTGGTTGGGCAGTTGGCGCATCCGACCCAGCATTCTGACGGCAATGGCCCCAGCATCGGTGTGGCCTCTGCATCGTCGTTGGTGGATTCGAGGAACACAAAGATATCGACGTAGAACCCGAACGTGGTCTCAACCACACGCGCTGGCAATCCGTCAAACCGGCCGCGTCCATCATGGATCGAGCTGTTGCGCACCAGAAGCTCGTATCCTTCAGCGAGACGCACCGGCGTTGTGCGCAAACGCTCAAAGCCTTCAACGAGGACGCCCACATCGCCGTCCGAATCCCTAGGAATGGTCCTCTTGTCGCGGTATTGCCCCAACAGCGTGCCGCTGTCCAGCCAATAGACAACCTGCAACCGTTCCAGTAGTGCCGTGGTCTGCGCCACCACTTCCTCGATGGCTTTGATGCGGTCCGTGATGGTGACGCATTGACCTGCTTTCACGTACTTGAGTTCCCGATCGTCTGTGGACAAGCACCGGCGAATATTGGGCGACGTCTGCTCGCGCATATCATCGTGCAGAACCTCCGTCGGTGGAGCATTCATGAGGAAGAACCATATCGCCCAAAGCTCGAAGAGCACGATGGCCGCGACCCACGCACCGCGCCCAGGCCCTGGTCGTGCCATTGACGTCAGCCAACTGCCAACGCTGATTCCACAATACAATAATATTGACAATAATGGTGAGGTGGTCCACATCATAGGTGGTATTTTGTTGCATCAGAATCTCATCATGACGACGCAATGGGTGTGGTGGTGCCCGAAGATGACGAGCTCACCATGTTCACTGCCTTCGTGCACGTGTTAGGGCGTGAGTTCAAGCTGCGGATCACGGGCATCCAGTACAACGATGATGGTGATGCTCAACAGATGAAGTGCGACGGCGCCAGTGTCGAGATGGAGGCGGCGTTGGCGGCCATTCTCGCGGATCACATGGACGCCGTCCGAGTGCGCCTGCTGCAGGCGACGTCGATGACGCATTTACTGACTGAATTGCAGGATCTGTTGTCTGTATGTCTGCCACCACAGGTTGCCAGTGCACAGGGCAAGCCACCAGCGTATTACGAGCGATTGGTGACCGAGCTGGAGCAAGTGGGATGGCATCGCGTCCACGAACTGAGCGATGACTTGACGTCCGTCGAGCTGCAAGTGCACGACGCTGCTCGACGTGTCCATGCCATCCGCGTGACACTGCCGTCTAATTATCCGTTGCAAGCACCTCAGTGCGGCGCCGACGCGCCGGAGGAGTTCGAGTTGGTCTGGCAAGCGCGCTTCTCGCTCTCGCAGATTCTGGAGCAGTTCGAGGAGTTCCTGGCCAAGTTCCAGGCGTTCTGGAATGAACTCGACGATATCGACAAGAACTGTTGTGTTTTGGAGCCCCAGCGACCGACACGCGCCACTGGACGTCGGCGCATTGCGCTGCAGCGGTATGCATCAGTGCAGATTGAGCTGGATCCGAACCAAGCACGGAAGGGGTGTGAGCTGAGCTTTTTCGGTCAAGAAGCCACGGTGAGTGCGCTGCGAGAGCGCTGGAACGAGCACATGCACGATTGGGATGAAGAGTTGAGTGTACGAGAGAACCTGGAGCAGCTGCTTCAGCTTCGGTTTCCACTGCCGACGCCGACAAGCAAGGACGAGTTTGCTGTCGAGTGCGGCATTTGCTACAACTATCGACTGGGGCAAGAGGATCAGCAACAAGAAGTGAACGACTTTCAAATAGTAAAGACAACGGATGACAGATCGAAAATCCCAGATCGCCTGTGTGAGAACACGAGTTGCAATCGGCCATTTCACGAGAAGTGTCTGTTCGACTGGCTCAAGGCGTTGCCGAACGCACGCCAGTCATTCAACACTGTCTTCGGCGAGTGCCCGTACTGCCGTGAGGCTTTAAGTGCGAAATATATGGCATAAGCATCAAGTGATAAGACACGAAAAGCAATGTGCCACCACTATCAATGTCTGCTTTACTTGCATCTTGGCGCACGAATTGATGTTTAGTTAACATCACATTTGCTAATGCACCCCCACAAAAATCGGCTCTCTTGGGTAGTGCCACACTGTTGGTCATTCTCAACCAGCGCCAAACTAGACAATATTTCTTTATTGGGGCGTTCATCGCTTGTTACGTCGTTCCGATCGAAGATATCGATGAAGAACTGCTAAAGTAGAACGAAGATGATCAGGAAGCAACAACTGATCTGGACTACCTAGAAGGAAAGCGTGAATCCTGTCAGCGGATAATCTTGTCAAAGCTTTGAGCTGCTCTGAGTCGGGAACGTGGGCAATTTTAAATAATTCAGCTTTGAGGCAGTGAGTGGTGTCCTCAAATGAAAAGAATGTAGTCTACATTCAGGTCAGTGTGTGAGGTAACAGCCAACCTGCAATGCTGACACCTCGTTGGATTGTGAACCAAAATTACCAATTCCAGGACGGTAGACAGACTGGTCGTTGCTGACGTTTTCATTGACAATCAAGAAATTTATGATCACAGCACTGGCATCTCTACCTCGTGAATTTTTCAAATCAGGTCACCATGTGCCGCATACGGTTTTGGATGATGGTTTGGCCGACCCTATAATCGATATACCAGTGTGTTACTGCGTCGGAGTCTTGAAAGTTGTTCCACTCGAGCGTCAAGCCACATCTATCGCGAAACTGTGGCCGAGCTCGGCTTGCTAAAAAGTTGCTTGCTGCGTTATCTCCGGAACGCACGCTAAAGACAAACAAAACCCAGACGAAGTTTTTTTTTTTTTTTCTTTTTTGATTGTCCCGCTGGTGGTTGTGCGATACCATCTACTCGAAACTCCTTGGCTCTCAACACGCTCTTGCATCGTTGGCTGGTATACATTTTCTTCAATGTGGCTCTACGGTGATTGAGCAGCTCGATGAAGTGAATTGGCTTGGAACAAATGTCGACGTCGAAGTGTTGGCAGACGCGGATACCCCTTCCATTTCGCTCACATCGTTAGCATTTTTTTCCACTTCCTCACGAATATTGTGTCTTCCAGCAAGCACGAGCCAGCGCAAAATCAGATGACTGGCAGTCCATCACTGCGGACAATACATCTTCAGCGAGCTCAACCGAATCGCATGCTTGAGCTCATCCGGAACCGGTGTGGTCGACTTGGATGGCCGTGATTTGTTTCGACAGCTCAGTACAGTCCACGTCTTCACGTCAAAGGCCATCGTTTCCTTGCCTCACTTCCAAGGTATCAATCCTGCCATTACTGCAGACGCGGGATCAATGAACCAGTCTCCTTGATGAAGCCACCCAGACTGTGTGAAAATATCTCGTGCAATAGCAGGCAGTAGGATTGAGTCGCTACGGGGTGGTGCGCGGCGACAGCACAGACGAACGATGATGAAGCAAAGAACTGCACTGCTGGTGAGACGGCCGCGATGTCTCGTAAGCGCGTATGACTGCCAATTCTCACCGTCCCGCTGGAGCAAGAGATGTGCTCTTCCATCTGAACAAACCGGCATTGCTGATCAAAGTCGACCTCGTGTACCACTGGTTTCAAAAACCGCAAAAGCGCGACAGACCCCCAACTCAACGCGTGACTGGCCGGCGCAAACGCATATGCGAGTCCGTGAGTTACCACCAAACTGAGATCGATGACGACGCACAACAACCAAATCGCTTCACCAGCAGTGAGGATTTCAACAAACCAGTAAGTTTGCATCACCTCCATCCACGTGAAGTATCCGTCTGTTCTAAACGACGGTGTCGATGAGCTGAGCATACAAATTGCCACGAGACCACGAAGTACCAGCAGCGGTCGTCCAACCCACGCCGCGCCGCTCACGCGATTGAACTCGATCATGTTAAGTCCAGCGACGTGAAAGCGTGCGCGAAGGGAACAAACGAGAACTAACGCTGCCACAACCATCAACACTGCCGTGACCATCCACATAGCAGCCAGCAAATATGGCGCAATGCTGGATGGGAGATCTGACGCGCTCTTGGACAGAAGCAGGGAACTGGCAGAGATGAGTGTCACTCGACCGTGGTCACCTTCGAACTCGACGACCTCTCGATTTCCTGAGACCCACTGGGAGAGAAGAATCATTCCCATGATGTTGCGTCCTGACGCTTGTTCCTCAGAGAGCACACCAACAGATAATCCGGGGATGTATTGAGCCGTGGTTGCTCGATCACTTGCATCAAACTTATGTTGAGCTGTTCAACTTGATGTCGTACCGCTTCCCCCAACAGAGCTAGTCTCCTGCGATCTTCTGCTGAAATATAGGCTCGGATAAAATCTTGCGCTCGGTCCAGACTTATTGCACAAAATGTATCGTCAGTGATTTCATCGCAAAGGTCCGTCGCGTTGCTACTCAGATCAACTCCAGCAGAAAGAGCGGCAAAAACATACGCAAACGAGTTGACAGTAACTTTCGCCAATCGGAGCCTCACATGTGTCGTCGAATCTCATTTGTTGGATGAGATACGTGACAATGAACAATGGACTTCCACTGATGAAACGCCATGTCGTGTTTGCCCAGCGACGTGGGCGGATCGATATCCTGTTGGTTCTACTAACATCGTAAAACATTCATCGAGCAGTCGGATCTCGCATCGCCGCACCATGCACCACTTGCTTGACGGAGTTGATGAGATCGTACAGCACTTGCGGATATATGACCCAAGACATGTCAATGGATCCAAATGGCCCCACTTGTGTCCGAAACAGCTGGTCAGCTAACGATAATGGCGCTGACACGGTGCCATCGTCCATCATGACTTCCTCCATTGTGATGTTTTGAGATTCATAGAAATTTGACGCGTTCCGAATGAGACTGCAGTTGGCAATGGATGTGTAGCCATTGGAATCCACCGCCCAAAAATCGCCCATCATGGTCCAGAACATCTTCGCTGTCGTTCCCGTCGACCAACGTCCTCGTACTCGATGCTTTTTAAGGGGAAAGAAGTGCGAAGTCTCAGCGATGTCTGCAAATCGACGCTCTCATCCACCCCAACTTGCCACATATTGTGATATCCGAGCGTGTAGTGTTTATGTCCCTTGTCTTTCCACAGAGCAGCCTCATATTCCACCGTGGTTGACGCGCTCATCTTCAAGCTATCAAGAAACTCCAGACCTTCGTCCGTGCGTTCAAGTTCGTCGGCGATGGCGATCTGGAACTCGTCGCCGACACTTTCAATGAACGCAACCCAATCCACGTTTCGTAACAAACTCTCGAGATACATCGCAGCATTGTCTCGGTACCTCTCCAAGCACCTCTCTGCGCGTCGTTCCGTGTGCGCAAGGCTCCATCGACGGTCAAAATCCACCCAACAGTATTGTGAGCCGACGAATACGGCGGAGCTGGCCGGCACTGACCGCACCCCAATCACACCGTCTGCAATTGAGGTCAGCCGATGGTATTGCAGCAGCCGCGGATAATGTCTCGAGTTGGTCACCGACATTGACGTGATGAGCGTGTCACTGGCAAGCGCAAACGTAGCGTCGGTCAGGGACACATTTGTTGCTTGCTGTTGACCGTTCAAAGCCAAGTTGCAAGCGGCCGCCATGTGTACTGCACCAACCGAGGCATTGAATCCTGGCCAGAAGACGTCATTGGAAAGGAAAGATGTCGCAGTGAAGAGAAATCGGTAGCTGCCATACAACGTTGCTCCGACGTAGAGAACTCCCAGCACAGTCAACATCCACGATCGTGCCAGTGTGTTTATCCGAGGTCCATGCATAGCCTCTCTCGCATCGTCCTCGCATGGCTGTCGATTACGTGCTGGATGGCCGACCGGAACCACCGCTGCCTCCATCGTGCGCAGGTGTGCGGTCGTTGGCAGCGAGTGTTACGACCGCAGCAGGACTGTCAGGTGACTGGTCCAGTCTATGTATTAACTGACATCCGTACGACAAGGAACTACATTCATAGCAAGCGAGATCGCCGACTTCGTCGAAGGGAGCACCCTTCGCTGCCTTCAAGCTGCAGAACCGCGGGGATCGTTTCCCATTCAAGCGAGCGAGCACGAAAAAAGAGTGTGTGAGCGACTGAATTGACTGTGTGCCAAGGGTGATGAGCTGTAGCAGGGTACTTGCCGATGGCAGGTTTGAAAGTGATCGATTTACTGTTGTTATGTCTGCTGTGTACCCACTCTACAGAATCCAGGTAAGTACTGTTCTCGTGTGTTTTCCTAATATGCATATGATCGAATCTACTCTATGCTTTTTTACGTTATTTTCGATTGCTCATGTCGTGCAGGTGCGTGTGCAGGTGCATATGCATGCCTGACCATTACATTCTCCCCAGTAGAGCTAGCGAACGCGATGTGTTGATGGCAAGCGGGCGATAGCTCTAGCCGTTGGCTGTACACTAGCTGGAGCTCTAGCTGTCCTTTGCCATCTAGCTTTGACTTGGCGCTTGCGCAGTCTTTGAGCAGACTTGGCCAATGACTGACATGCTTGATGTCGTTTTCGCGTTTCAGAAGTCTCGTGTGCAGGCAAACCGTACCACTGGGCCAGATATTCTGGCTTGCGATTGAACATTCTCTTTTGCAAGAGAACTTCGATAATGTACGTTCGTCCACGGGCTTCGTCGAAGATGACGGGACTAGAGTTCGTGTTCGATCTTCCTTCGAATCGATCTGGGTTGCTTCGATACTCCTTCAACTTGTCGACGTTGAAGCGAGGACTGAGATGACGCATGTTAGCAGGAAGTTCAAGCGTAGCAACGTTGTTGCGAAGCTGCGTGATCTTGTACGGCACAAGAGAGCATGTAATCAGTTTCCTTGACCGAAGGTTCGTCGGCCTTTGCATGACTAATGTTGAGACCTTGCGTCAAAAGCAAGGCGAGATCACCAACCTTGAAGTTAACTTCGCAGCGTCGCATATCATAGTAACGCTTTTGGCTATCTTGCACATCAACCAAGTTCTTTCGAGCTTGTGTGATGACAGACTGTCTTCGCTCGACAAATCTGGATGCGTACTCGACTTTGAATGCTGCTGGCACACTTGATGTATTCGGAACAACGGGAGCGGCCGGATTACGAGGCTGTCGACCCGTGCCAATGAAGAACGGAGACAACTGCGAAGATGCGGAGACCAGAGTTGCGTGGGCGTACTCAATGGTCGGTAGATGTTCATTCCAATCGTTGCCATGATACGAGATCGAACAACGAAGAGAATCTTCCAAAGTTCTGTTCTGGCGCTCTGTTTGCCCATCGGCTTGTGCACGATGTTCGTTCGGGAATGCGGCGAAGTAGCAGATAAATAGATTTATATTTCGGGTGGTCGGTAGATATATTCCGGTGCGATCCCGGTATATTTACTCCATCAATACCTCCCATATGGGATAGGACAGGTAGGACAGGGTATCAAGTATCAGAGGTTGGAGGTCCAGAGTAAACAGAACAATCAGAGCCAAACTTTCCAGCAGCCACTCAAGTCCCTCGCCTTCCCCCAATTGTCCTGAGCCCACTGAAGGAGGCCAGGCAAAGCAGGTGAGCCTGGCAGAAAGCGGAAGACTCTCACTAACCCCGTGCCTAAGCTGAGGGCACGTTAAACGTAATCGAAGAACTAGAACGCGTATTACCAAGAGAGTTAACTAGATCTCCTACAACTATCCTGCTTCTGCCTCGTCGACGTATCCGCGGTAGAAGACCCCAACAGAACGCGTCGCTGAAGACGAGTCCATCGAATGCGTTCACCAATCAGCAACTGCAGCGAGTGCTTCCACAACAAGACCCACGCGTAGATTGTGAAGACCGAACGCCTTTCGCGGTCTGGGTACACAATGTGAAGTCAAGAGAAGAAGCAAGCAGAACGAGGCACCCCCCTCAGGCAGCCGCGAACCTTGTGACGCGAAGAAGCGCGATTTGAAGACCCGCTTCGTCACAGGAACATACACGGGACGCTTTGACAACTTGTCGACGACGACCATGATCGCGTCGAACCCATCTGAGACCGGCAAGTTAGTATTGAAGTCAACCGAGACAACTTCCCAACATGCGGACGGAACCGTAATCGGAATCATTATGCCAATCTTACGACCAGTCAATGACTTGTATCGCATGCACGATTCGCAACTTTGCACATATTCATCCATGGTTGGCCAGTAGTACCACTGATTTGCGGCGAGTTGCGTTCGTCGGATACCCGGATGTGCCATGATTGCTGAGTTGTGGACATTATGGATAACATCCAGACGAAGCTTGGTTGCTTGTCGCACACACGGTCTTCTGACGTTGTACTCAGACTTCAAGTAGACAAGACCATCGATGACTCGATAGTCGTCGTGTCGCTTGGATCCAGTGAAGATATCCTTGAAGTGCGGATCTTTGGCATATATTGAAACGCCTGTTTGGTGGGTGACTCCAGATGGATCGTGCTGATAGTCGTGACTTCCTCCACATTCGTTTCGCAGAACTTCATATGATGTTTTGGAGCACCAACCGGATGACTAAGTTCCGTGGCGGGAGCCTTGTGAGCCAACAAGACTTGCTGATCGCGCACCGAAGCGCGGTCAAACTTCTTGAACCGCTGTTCTCGGCGGAGAACCGATGAATCAACGGTGGTACATTCAACCGTCGAACGGTTTTCGCGGGCGGCAGAGACATTGATGGCTGAATCAGACTGGCATCGGTGGTCAAGATGAGAAGTCGGGCAGTCAAAGAACCGGAGCTTGTTGCAACGCGAAGTTCGGCGCGTTGAACGCACGGACCCCATTCCCAATCAAAGTACTAAGCGGCAGGGGCGTCTGTGCAAACTTGTCGATGAACCGACGATAGTAGCCGGCAAGCTTTTGAAGATCCTTCACATTCTGCGGCGCAGGCCACTCAACAATCGCGCGAGTCTTGCGCGAATCGACTTGCAGTCCTTTGAACGAGATGGTATGACCCAGAAAATCGACCAAGTCTTGAGCAAAGTCACACGTGTCCGTATGCGCGTACAACTTGTTGTCACGCAGGATGTCGAAGATTTGGAGAAGATGGTCAACATACTCTTCCATCGAGCGTGAAAACACACAAATGTCATCCAAGTAGACAAAATGAACTCTAATTTACTGAATAGACTCCTCATTAAACGCGTCGAAGTGCCTGGCATTCCTGCCAAACCCATGGGAGCGACTTTCCACTGATAGATCTCGTGATTGTTGCGCAAAGCAGTGTACTGCTTGCTAGACGGCGACATGCACATCACTAGCGAGATTGATCAGCGAGAAAACGATGGCACCAACCATGCGGTCGAAGAGCTCTTCAATGTGTGGCAACGGAATCTTTGCCACCTCGGACATCGAGTTGATGTATTGGAAGTCGATGACCCAACGTATGGCCATGTTTGGATCGTTGGAATGAAGCCATTCTAAACGCGACGGAAACTTGCCAGTGACTGGATCCTTTTTCGACACACCAAAGGAGTTGGACACCCAAGGTGAGTTGGACACTTTAATCCAGTTCTTGCGCAGCGCAGTTCAGCGACGAACTTATCGAGTGCATTCTGTTCAACCCTTTGACAGTCGAAAGGGTGCTCGATTTGCATGGCTGCGCACCAGGTTTCAACACAACTTCGTGTTCAATCGGACGTTCTGGTGGCAAGATGGTCGGCGGCAATTCCTTCGTGACACGTCTGCATACTCAGACAGCAACTGCTGTATCTCCGGCGGGACCGGCTTTTCTTTGGCCGCGGACTTGACGACCAGATGATAGACCTCAGCGAACCCACCATCGGTCAGTTTCTTCTTGAAGTCTTCAGCTTCAAAACCCCAAAGATCGGTGGTCGAAACTTCACATTCCAAACCCATCAAATCCCTATAGTCCATCGAACGATGCTTCCAATCGATCCGTAGATTGACATATGTCAACCATGGATTACCCAAGATCATGTCGTGATGCCCAGCAAGTGGCCATTCAACGAAGCTGACTTTAAAACGTTTGTCTTGCAGCGTAACGGTCTCCAAGCAACATGAAACCTTGCGAGGAGTCGTCGTGCTGCCATCAAAGCGCTCTGCAGAGATCTCAACTTCGTCGATCTTGTTTTGAGCCAAACCTGGACTAATCAGGTTGCGATCAGCACCACTGTCGATCAGAATACGAACGGGCTTGCCGTGAAGCGAATCGTCGAGCCAAAACAGATTGTTGTCGCCTGAGTGCGTGGCTTCACCACTGACACGTTGATGTTGATGGTTTTCATCACATCGACGACATTGCTGTCGTTGTTGGACTGTCCACCATGCAACATCGCCATGTTGGTGCGGAGGGACTTGTTCTTCAGTTGACGTTTCTTGCTCGTTGAGGCGGTGACCAGGCGTGCGACAGTAGAAGCATAAATTCTTTGCTCGGCATTCCTCTTTCGAGATCATGCGCGAGTTGTCGATCTCCATCGGCGTAGGACCTTCGTCCTGTGGCCGCGGTGGAGCTGGACGCGGAAACGATGGACGCGGAAATGATCGTTGTACCGGATGACGAGGCTGCGCGCGATTGTTCTTGCTGTGACTCATCGACACCTGGTGGGTGTGTGAGTACTTCAGCGCAAACGTGATTGCTTCAGTCGTCGTGCGAAATTGGTGAAGTTTCACCGGTTCTCGGATCTCAGTGATCAGTCCTTTCTGGAAGTACGTAACCTTGTCGATCTCCGACATCTCTGTGACGCGCCAGATGATGCGCCGGAACGCATCAACGTAGTCGTCAAGACAACAGACTGTTTTGTTGGAGTCGAAGAAGCTGGTCTCGACGTTGCTCTTGATGATCCGGAGCAGTAAACTCTCTCGTCAAGAATCGCTCAAGATCGGCCAGGGTCTGGATTGTAACGTCGTTCGTGGCATCGAATTCCCGATACCACGACGCTGCTGCACCCGTCCGACTGGCGAGTAGCAAGGACAGAGGACGCTGTTGCTTCGTGGTATCTTCATACGCGATGTTTTTGGACTGGAAGTGGAGCTTTGCACGAAAGAAGAAGTCGGCAACATCGGATTTCCCATCAAACTTGAGCATTGACAGGCCTTCGGCACTGAGTTCCTTTGGCGCGGTCACTTGAACAACAGGAGCTTGGGGTTGCTGGATCGACTGAAACAGCTGTTGCTGAACCCTAGCGTGCTCTTGCATAAAGTTGCGCTGTTCTTGCAACATTTGCATGATTGCGTTCGTGATCGGATCAACAGGGCTTTGCTGCGACATTGGATCAAGGGAAAAAGTTTACTCTGTTGACTCTTTCGAGTTACGTAATCCTTCTCTGAGCTGTCTCTGAAACTGGCGATCAATACCCGATGTTAGCAACGTCTGTGCGTCGATCAGATGGAAGTGCGCTTTGTGAAGGCTTTGCTTAGCGACCTGACCTGCTTCGTCTGACTCGACGTTCGTTTTTGAGAGTTATAGTAAACGGCCGAGGATTCGCTGGGGATCGCTTACGCAATCGATCTTGGCGGGCTTTGTCGGCTTTTTTACTGGTCGCGGACGAAAGTACAGGTACAACTGTTCTTACACTTGTACTCGGACTTCTCACGGCGGGTCTTTTTGGTCATGCACCAGTCGGAAAGAACGGGTCGGGTCGGATCAGACGGACAGAGGTCGGATGGGTCGGAAATCGGAGGGTGAGAAGTCGGAGGGGTCAGAAGTCGGAGGATCGGAAGTCGGACGGTCGGAGTTCGGAGATCGGAGGATCGAATGCCTTCTCTAGAAACCGCAAGGGGGTGCCCACCCAATTGGACAGGAATTGCAAAAACTCCGTTCTCAGATATCCTTCGAAAAGTGATCGCTTGGAATCGTCACAGGTTTTCCGGGCGTAATATACAAGCACACTTACGGGCCAACCAGGGTTCCTTGGCCCTTCGCTGCAAAACGCAGGTAAGTGACAAGTCGGGCAGAAATTATCGGTGTGTTCACAGAAGGGAACTCCTCTGGGACGAAGCGGCGACAGCGGCGGGAAGAAGCGCGAGGGCGAAGCGGCGAGGATGAAGCGACGAGGACGAAGCGGCGAGGACGACGAACCGAGGCGAAGCAACGAAGAAGCAGCGGCGACGAAGAGCGACGAAGAGCGAGGCGATGAAGCGAGGCGGAAGACCGAAACGCAAGTGCTACCAAATACTTTGTCGATGGCAGGTTTGAAAGCGATCGATTTCAAGTTGTTATGTCTGCTATGCACAGGGAGTATGGGAGCTTGTGCGCCGACTCTACAGAATCCAGGTAAATACTGTTCTCGTGTGTTTCCTAATATGCATATGATCGAATCTACTCTATGCTTTTTTACGTTATTCTCGATTGCTCATGTCGTGCAGGTGCGTGTGCAGGTGGATATGGATGCATTTCATGAGCGATACTCTCGCGTTGCGAGAGCACCACGTGTAACGGGGTAGCCCGTCACACAAGGTGTTCCACATCGGGATGTGGGACACGTTCCATGTTGTATTCAATAGGGTTATAGGAACTGATATCCACAAGTTATCCGGCAGGTATCCGGATGGATATCACTTATCAGAGGTACCCCTTTGGGGTCCTCCCATTCAATTCACTTTGGTATTCTCCATCAATACGTCCCATCGAGTGGGCGTGCGTGGCACGCACCGTTAAGTGAACACCCCGAGTTTCCTCGTGCGCGGAGTGCCGCGTACCAGGTTAGCCTGTTACACCTGGTAGCACTCGTAATCACTCCAGCGACCGACACAAGATGTCTGAACCTTCCTCAAGCGACGTCACGATGACGTGTGGCGCTGCCACGGAGGAGATCGTCCGCTGGGTGTTCCCCTTTGTGAGTCCAGCGCAGTGGAATGCCATCGTGAGGACGGAGGCCCTTAATGGGCGCTCGAATGTGCTCGAGATGCTCCGACGAGGAGCGCAAGAAACCGAGGCGCGGATCGCTCGGTTTGAGCAGTATGAGGCCTCGCTCATCGGACATCTGCAGAAGATACTGGCCAAGCCAGAGCGCCCGATGGCGACAACTACGACAGTCTCGACACCGGTGTCGCAGCTCCAGATGAAGCGTGTCAAGGTTGACGTGAGGCCATTCGGTGGCACCGAGAAAGAGAACTTGCTGTTCTGGACTCGGGAAGTCGAGCTCGCATTCGACTGTGGCCATATCCACCATGACTGACAGAAGGTCATCTTCGCCAAGTCGCGCATGGCAGGTCGCGCTCGCGACTGGGCCTTGACCTGCGAGACCACGCAGTCTGGCTGCTTCGCGACATGGGACGCGTTGAAGGCGGCCATGTCGGCTATGCTCCTCCCGCCAAATGTGGCGTTGCGACAGCGATCGTAGTTCCTCGCGTGTCGGCAGGGTAAGCGCCCTCTGTATGAGTTCATACAAGAGCTGCGTCAGCTCCGGGCCGGAATAACCAGCGAACCCCTGCAGGAGTCCACGATGGTCACCATCTTTATGGACGGCCTGGTGTATGGGCTAGCGAAGACCGAAGTCTTCCGTCAGAGTCCGAGCACTCTGGAAGAAGCGATGATGATCGCTTAGCGGGAAGACCATTATTATCGCCAGGCAAGAGGTTTGCCGACAAACCCCGCCCACGTGCCTTCAAGCAGTGGGTCGGGCCCCGAGCCGATGGACTTGGGAGCGATCGGCTCCGGCGCCGCTCGCGTGCGGTGCTAATTTTTAACCGCGTGGGTCACTACCAACGTGACTGCCCTCGACATCGAGGCGCACACGCCGCGTCGCGAATCGCGTAGTCCATCCCCACATGGACGCGGCGGCAATGGTGCTGCCGGCCGTGGAGGCCGAGTGCAATCGGCACCACGGGGGAAACGGAAACCCTCAGTAGGCGCGGGGCGGCCTACTGGGGGCAATCCAAGTTACCCATCCGTGGATGCAATGGGATTGCATGAGGATGACTTAGACCCAAGAGGACAGCGTTACTCTAGTGAAGGTGGCAGTGACCTGTTGGTGGTCGCGGCCAAGGTGGTGGGTTTTGGTCGGCCACTGCGAGTCTTGGTTGACTCGGGTGCGTCGAAGAATTGCGCACGTCGACAGACGATGGCAGAGAATGCTCGCCTACTCACACAAGCGTGTGCTCGAGATCGCGGACTGATCTAGGTGCGATTGGCGACCGGCGTGGTTGCCACTGTAAAGAAGGTCGAGCTCGACTTCCACGTGGCGTTCGTCGATTATGACTCGGTCGAGCGGTTTGCCGTCCTCGACATGGATGCGCGGTTCGACCTCATCTTGGGTATGCCATGGTTGGCACGCCAGGAACCGTGAATCGACTAGAAGACGAAGGGGATTGGAAGCTCTGTTCCAGCAAAGCGTGAAGCTTTTGGGAGCCATGAACCCACCTTCGCGTCGCGCTCGCGAAGTCAGCCTTCCGCTGGAGGATGGGATGGCATGCGCCATCTCGCGCAAGTATCGGATACCCAATCGGAGCAGGATGCTCGAGTCGGGACGACGGTGGAGGACTGGAAACTCGTGTCGACGCTCGGGCCATGTCCGAAGTCGGAAGATTTGTTTGGAGCCGGAGCTCACACATGTGCGGGAGCCATTGCTCGCACCAAAGGAGGCGTTGGAGCCGTCGCTCGCGCCCGCGCCTGATGCGCAGGAGTCGTTGCTCGCGCAGTCAGACGCTGCACTTGAGCAGTTGCTCGTGCCTAAGCCGGCGTTGGAGCCTATGCTCACGCCTGAAGAAGGAACCCCACCGGGTATGGTGTTGGAGCAGGTGCTCACACCGGCGCTGGAGCCGCTGCTGGCGTCCGAACCCCGGGTGGGAAGGCCCGGCTGCCCTGTACAGGGCCCCGTGGCAGAACACGAAGTGACAGGGTCTGCGCATTCTCCGTCGCGTGTCCGCGAATTGAAGGAGGGGGAGGAATTGTACCCCGTGCACGACCTCTGCGTGCTGGACGCAACGTCCGGAGTCCAAGTGGACTCGTCCCAGCTGATGCTGGCCCGACTTCCGCCTGTGTCAGAATTGACCAAGCTGGAAGAGCAGCGGTACGAGGAGTTCCTCGCCGACGTGAAGCGAGGCGATATCGCTGACGTCGCGCGTCTGCGGTCCGAAGCTGAGCTTGGTGAGCTGAACACAAGCTGATGGACACGTCTGCCCTGGACGAGAAGGCTATCGCCGTGTTGAAGGCGCGATTCGACGCGCGTCGCGGGTCCGCAATTCTTAAGAACCCGAGCGACAGGTACTTTGAACTGGTAAAGCGCTTCTCGAAGACTTGCTTGAGTGCGGACCCTCCAAAGGGATTGTCGCCAAAGCGGGGTGTCCGCCATGAGATTGATCTCAAGCCCGAGCCAGGTTACGCCGTGTCGCGGCAGTGGGCGGTGCCACAGGAGCTGAGTGACTTCATCGACGCGTTCTTTGAAGAGAAGCGTCGCAACGGGCTCGTTCGTGAGCGCAAGTCACCTCACAGCGCACCGAAGTTCTGTGTGCGCAAGCAGAACGACAATTGACGTATCGTGCACGCCTACAACAAGTTGAACACGGCGACGATTCCGGCGCAGACGCCGATCCCGCACAAGGATGTCATCCTTCACCGGATGTCCGGCTCCAAGAAGTTCAGCGCCTTAGACATGGTAGATGGTGACTACCGAATCCTGATGAAGGATCGGGATGTCCCGCTGACCGCCGTCAGTACCCCAAGTGGCATGCTGTGGGGGTGGCTGGTGATGCCACGGGGGTTGTCGAATGCGCCCGCGACGTTCAATCGTCTTGTGACCCACCTCTTCCGGCCACTGCGAGCATTCGCACAGACGTACTTCGATGACATCTACGTCCACAAGAAGCCTCGGCAAGGACGTGGCATGGCTGCGCTCCATATTGACGATCTGCGTCAGATGTCGGAGTGTATGGAGACCAACCCGTTGTACGCCAACGTCGATAAGTGCATCTTCGGGGTAGATGAAATCCCCGTCCTCGGTTGCTACGTCGGTGTCGATGGTGTCCGAGCAGACATAGAGAAGGTCAAGGCAATCGCCGAGTGGCCCGTGCCACAGTCCGTGAAGGGTCTGCGCAAGTGGCTAGGGTTGGCCAACTATTTGCTCCGGTTCACGAAGAACTATGCCGAGATGGCTCGGCCGTTGACACAATTACTCAAGGGCGGCGCCGAGTGGTCGTGGTTGCAAGAGCAACAGTCCTCCTTTGAGGAGATCATCCAGAGCCTGCTTGAAGCGCCGATTCTCGCGCTGCCGGACGACTCGAAGCCGTTCACCGTCGTGTGTGACGCGTCCAACTTTGCGATTGGATGTGCATTGTTGCAGACGGATGAGGCCGGTCACGAGCGCGTGGTGTCATACCAGTCACGACAGCCGCAAGCAGCAGAGAGGAATTATCCAGTTCACGACAAAGAGTTGTTGGCGATGAAGTTCGCGCTCACGAAGTTTCGTGTACACCTGCTCGGTGCAAGACCGTTCGACTTGTACACCTGCTCGGTGCAAGACCGTTCGACTTGTACACCGATCATGTCTCGTTGAGGACCGCGCCTCAATCGCCACACTTGTCTCCGAGGATGGCACGATGGCTAGCCTTCTTCTCGGAATACGACTTCGAATTCGAAGTGTTATACAAGCCAGGTCGCCTTAATGTGCTGGCTGATGCACTGTCCCGGTGTCGGGACTATGAGCTCACATCACGTCGCTGACATTGGACGTGTACTACCTCATTCGTGACGCCTATGAGGCGGACTCAGAGTGCATGAATGAGTATTATGTCGGGCCCTGTCCATCGACGACCCAAGCGACAAGACCGCTTCGCGTCGTGTCCGTGCGCGGTTGCATCGGTACGCGTTCTCGGAAGTGCTACTCCGATTCCAGGTCATCCCTGGCGAAGATGGACGACTTGTCGTCCCCCAAGATGAAGACTTGCGATACGTGATCGTATATGGCGCGCACAACTCCACCGCCGCCGGCCACTTGGGTCGTGAGAAGACCTATGCCATCCTCAGCGAGAGGTTTTGGTGGGCCCACTTGTATAAGTGGGTAGGACGCTACGTCCGCTCATGTGATGTGTCAACGAGTGAAGGCGGGCCCTCACTCGCGAGCTCCGCTGGCGCGTTTGCCAGTTCCCAGCGATTGCTGGAAGTCCGTGAACATGGACTTCTTCTTCGGGCTTTCCGTGATGACAATGGTCACAATGACGTCCTCGTGTTCGTGGATCGCCTCAGCACGATGGTGCATCATGCTGCCGTGAGTGACACGGTCTCAGGCCCAACCTGCGCGTCGATCTTATCGACGTGGTGTTTTGCCACCGTGGGTTGCCTGATTCCCTCGTCTCGGACCGAGATCCAAGCTTCACGTGTGACTTTTGGGACGCCCTCTTCCAAATACTGGGAAGTCGACTCGACATGTCGACAACCGACCCTGCCGAGACGAATGGCCAGACGGTAGTGGAAGACATCCTGCGCGCGCATTGCGCTGAAGACCCCACGTCTTGAGCAACCAAGCTGCCGATGGTCGAGTTCGCCATCAACAATTGTGTTCACGCCTCGACGGGCATGACGCCGTTCTTCGTCAATGGCTTGCGCCATCCAGCGTTGCCGCTGTGCCGCATGGGTGAGGCTGGTTCAGGTCGGAGAGAGGCTGGTCAAGCCCTTGACTGCTAGCTTGGGACGGTGGCCAAGCCTGCTGTTCGAAACAGCGTCAAGGAATTTCAAAACGTCAACGTGATCTCGCGTGTGCGCGATGCCATAGCGGCTGCGCAGGACCACCAGAAGGGACAAGCGGACAAGCATGAAAGGAAGAATGACCATGTATTCGCACCCGATAATTATGTGCAAGTGAGCACGAAGAACCTGTCAGAGGATGCTGTGTCCAGCCTTGGAAGCACGAAGCTTCTGCCAAGATACATTGGCCCCTTCAAGGTTTTGAAGCGCAAGGGAAATGCACACCGGCTTGACTTGCCGTCGTGGTTGCGCACCCACGCGACGTTCTTCGTCGGGCTGCTCAAGCCGTATCTTCGTGATACTCCGCCCAGTGAGGGCTGCGTCGAGGCGACGAGCGAGGAGAATGCTCGCGCAGGCGATCCAGCTGCCGTGGAGGAGGCGACCAACGACGCCTATCCGGCTGCCTTCTCTGCGACTCGCGATACGTCGCGTACGGCGCCAGTGCAGGCTACGCCTGGTACGGGACTGGCGTTGGGCAAGGAGCCACAGCGATCGGCAGCGTCGGAAGACGCAGGAGCGCGCTCATCGCTTGTGACTGGAACTCCAGCAGGCGAGACGAGTCGCCCTCGACGCGATGGAGCCTCGACTCAAGGCTCTAAAGTCGGGCGGCTGCATCAGCAACAGCAGGTCGATGACGACGGTGCTTATCGTAGATCCAGCGAATCCACTCGCGGTCCTCCGGCTCAGTGCGCTCGACGGAATCGAGTCAAGCCTCGACCTGGGTAAAACGCTCATTTAGATGCTCCAGCTGGCGAACACGCCCTTCCAAATGGTCGACACAAAAGTCGACCTACTGGGCAGTCTGCACGGGTGCTGAAGAAGGCCGTGCGGCCGACGTGAGCTCCGCCGCCGGTGCTGGATCAGAGAGGGGTTCCCGCCATGTCGAGGCGATCGTGGCGGCCCGAAGAACGAAGGGCGATTTGGAGCTCCAAGGGAAGTGGCTGGGGTATCCCCGAAGCCAGAATACCTGGGAGAGCGCGGGGGCGCTTCGCCGGGACTGTCCAGATGTCGTTCACGCTTGCGATGCGGACCATCCACGTGCGCGTAACGACCGCCCCGGGGCGGAGATTGGGCGGTGCGCCGAAGTGGCGCACGCCCGTGGCGAGGGCGATGTCCTCGTCAACGCGTCCGCTTGTCGACGCGAAGCGAAAGAACATTTCGCGCATAAGCCGTGAGGATGCCCCCAACAGTGGCCCTCTGGCGGCCCCGCGCCCACTATGCCCCGCCGGGCTCCACGCAAATAATGCTGCTTGCCGACGCCCCATCCTCGAACCCACCCCAATACAACAGCGTAACGCAAATCCGGCCTGCCCACTGACCAGATCGGCTCGAGACGGAAAAATCGCTATTGCAGACCATTGGCCAAATCTGCGCATTTGGCGCACTCATTGGCCAAAACGGCCTCACTCCCATTGGCCAAAACATATTTCGTCACGCTTTTTGCGTCATCTGATTGGTGCGCTCTGTAAACGTTGTGATTGGTCAAAAATCACGTAATGCACTGCCACTCGGTTAGGTGCGAACAATACATTGACAATAACGGTTCTTTCAAAAATCACTGTTGGCCGCTTCAAGTGAGCGCACGGCAAACCGCGCCGACAGAGAGGCCGTGTGCGCGAGGTGCGCTGCGTGTTGCGAGTGCCTGGGATGTTGCATGTTGTGTGCTTGCATATGCATGTATATGGTGTTCTCAAACGTATATACAGAGGCTGGTGGCCTCCCCGTGTGATAACTGGTAGCACGAAGGCAATTCAAGGCCGTATTGCGTGAACGCATTTTGGGGTACTCGAACCGCACACGCCGATGAGGGGATCGGGTGTGTGGGTCACATGTCGGATTTCGGTTTGTCGTGTTGTGTTTGAAGTGTAAAATACCCGTTGTAGGAAGTGTATCGTGACGATGCCGCCCTTGCCTGCGAGCGCCAGATCCGTCTGGCCCGGGCACTCTAACAACCAAAACCTATTGATAAGCAGGCCGGAGAGCTGGCTCGGTGATCGGGAATGATCAAAAGTATCCGAAGAAGGATTCCTTCACTGCTGCAGTGTTACACGTGGCCAGCTGGCTTGGCGATCGGCAAATGCCGAAATTAAACAAAGAAGGCCCCATATCTGCACTGCATGCGTTGCCAACAGCGTGGTATTGCTGGCTCGATGATCGGTGATGCCGAGATTATTCGAAGAAGCCTCAGATCGCAACTACGCATGGCGGATTGAGGGAATAGAAACAAAATAGCATCGAACAATCGGGATCTTTCTATCAACGCAGACGTATTATGACACTGCAGACAAAATGCAAGGCTGCAGGTAGCGTGGTATTGAGATCATATAACTGTGGTGCAGTGTAGCAACAGCGGGTGGGGACGGGCGGGGCTAACCTTTGGATGCTTGAAGGCTGTGAACATCGCGGCGTTGCCTTGCCACGTTGTGCTGCAGTCTGCGTGGCGCGCATCAGATGCATATAGTGTATATACGTGCTTGATACATTGTCTGCTTCATGGAATGAGGTGTGGCATATACGATAAGCGTAGCGTACTTGGATAATCTCTATCTGACGTTCGTGCGTATTAGGGCGAACAGGTAGACCTAGCGCAAGGTCGGTCAAGTTATGGGGCCTGCAAGAAAGTACAAGACATCTCAAGACGTGTATGCAGCGTTCGCAACACCCGAACAGGCAGATGGTAAAACTGAGGAACGGAGACGGAACGCCGGTCGACGTGCGGCACTACAACGTCTTCGTCTGTTCGAGAACGAGCGCGATGTGGTCGCTAAGACAGCTACAACTGTGAGCGCCGCTCCCCAACCAGGTAACCCTCTAATTCCGACCGCTTTGGGTACAACCGAGCCACCGGTGTCGGTCCACATAGGAAACGAACGCATGGGGAAGCCGCACGCACTGGAAGCGCGGCGCCCCATCCTGACAACGTGCTGTTCACGACCGGTTTGGACACAACGAGGGCGATTTATCCAAACACCATAAGAAGTGAAGCGCCGAATGCAGAGGCCGGAAATGATGATAGTATTCTTATGATCTATCCACAGGAGGAGGTAAACGATGGGATCCATCTTAGCCATTATACATATTGCTGTCGCTAACGTATGCGCCACATACGCAGATAATCCGCCATGGAGGCACCTGGCCAACGCCTCCCGTCGTGGCCGGCTCCGGAAGTATCATTCGTCTCAGAACGTCCGTGATATGAACGCAACACCGGAAGGAGGCAGCTCGGACGCAGAAAAAAAGCACAAGGGCCCAATGGAACAAGAACGATTCGATGGGTTGAATTGCGCTACCTCGGAGCCTCCAAACCTTGACACGGAAGAGAACGTGGAAGATGCACCCAGCATTGGCTACGTTGGGACCCGTAATCGGTTCAAAACTCCTGACGGATTTGAAGATCGCGCAGCCCGTCGCCAGAGTGTACATCGCGGACGCCGACGGCTGTTTGATCCAAACCACGAGCCACGAAGTGCACAGAGACGGATCCACCCATAGCCAGATCACTCAATTATCAGATGGGAGATGACGATGGCATCCGACCACCCACTTTGTGTATTGCCCTTGGTTACCAAGAACACTTTCGCGCTGGGTGTGTGAGGGGTGACGATATCGTCGATGGGCGCAAAGTGCATCTTCTGTCATTGCCACAATTGGGCTGGAGAGACAGAAGGGTGCTTCTGTCGGGACGAGGATATCGACCTTCCTCCATTTGAAGAAACGCCGCCGACGCTGACGCGCCTTTTTGACAACGCTGTCTTATTGCAGCATATCCGTGCCTACAACATGGTACTTGCATTCACGTCGCTTGGTGCAAATGCTGGCACACGTTTGCGTGTCGACGAGAGCTTAGCGGATGCACGGGATGGCGTGTACGTCTTTCTTATTCAAGGTACCCTTTTTTAATCGCGTTCGGGCACTCCTACCTCCGTCTGAGAGGGCTCCAGCTTTCGCCCAGCTATATTGCTTTGATCCGGACATGGAGCGCCAAGCCAATTCACGTGCGTCTATCATGAACGGCCTCGACGTTGGTATCATTTGATCCGTGCAAAACGAGTTGTTTGAGCTCAACGCCTTCGTGCAGACGTACAAATCCGTTGGTTTGGCAAACCCTCATCAAACCGAGGTTCCGCTTAGGATTTATGAAGCCGTTCACACCGATTTGCGCAGATACAACAAGCCAACAGCTGTAGAAGCGGCTGGATTAAGTGTGAACATGTTACAATCACAAGCATCCGAAGAGAAGGAAGCCAAGATTTGTTGGTTGGAAGACAGCGTGGAGGGTTGCTCTGCATCTTTGAAACCTGGACCCAATACAACCTGATGCACTAATGTTTCCACGCGGAGGCCTAGGTTTCGCTACGACGACAAAGTTTAGCCAAGCACGACGTAACGGAAGTTACACGCTCACAGCTCGCAAATTCTACGCTTACCGCCTGTAAGGTCGAGACAACGACAACGCCCTCATTCTTCGTTCAGGCAGACTTCTTCGGCAGTGCGGTGTGAATCAGTATGCTAAAATCAAAGCCGGGAGAGTGAGATACGGTCAGTCGCTGCAGAAAAAGCACCGATTCTAGTGTGCGTGATATGGCAATGAACGATGTCGACGATCTTGGGTCGACTGGGAAGGCTGTGATTTTTTCAGGCAGTTTAGCCGGAAGCGACCAGTACATGAAGCAGCAATACTACGACGCCATCGCAATTGTGCGATGATTCGGCCCACATGAAGAAGAAGAAGAAGGATATATTGAGAGTTACGTCCTTAGGCACCTATAGGGGGTGTTCCCGTTCGTTCTGTCGGACCACGATCTCGCGGTTATCGTGGGACTGAAGAGACATCGTGTAAACCTTGGCGTGCATATTGAGGTGGGAGGACGTCGTCGCAGGCAAAGGATGCTTGGGAGTCCATAGCTCGGTTGGCTAGCGCGTCGGCGACAGTGTTGTCGCAYYGGAMGACGTGCTTCGGTGCGCACTGGAACCAACGACTGAGGTGAGYCTGCAAGCGAGTGAGGCGGTTCTTGAGGGAGACGACGGTGCAATTCGACGCACCCTCAAGCCATTTCGTGACCAGTTGGCTGTCACCCTGCAGGGTGATTGTCGAGCCAGGAGGGAGGAGACGACTGGCATGGGCCACGCCGGCCTCCACAGCGAGCAGTTCCGCCGAGTTGTTGGTTGCATGGAGGAGGAAGGTGAATCCCCAACCCCGAATGCATCCAGAGGCGTCCACGAGCCACCACCCGCTACCGGCCAGACCGGGATTGCCACGGGCACCACCGTCATACCGGACGGTCAGGTCGACCGTCCCTATAGGTTCAGCGGGGTCGGCGAGGAAAGCAGCGAGGGCATCACCCATCGCTACGGTCATGAGCCAGCCCACTCGGTCCCGTTTGCGCAAGGCGATAGAAGCTGCCACTTGGACGACCATTTTGCGTGTGATGAGAGCAATGAGCTCCTCTGAGCTGGACTTCTCGGATTGGTGCACAAGACCACATCGCGCAACCCAGAGAGCATGCGCCACGATGGACGTGACGAGCCACCARAGCTGGCGGTGTGCGCGAAGGTGGTCGAGGGTGCAGCCGCCGTGGGCGAGGCGAATGCGCCGCTGGATTTCGACGGAGACAGATGGGCTCGAGCGCCTTGCGCAGCGCGACTGCAGGGCGTCCAGATCATCTGGGGACGTTGGTCGGCCAAGCCAATGGCTGATGACGTGGTGCCAAACGTCCCGGGCAACGGAGCAGTCCCACAGAACGTGCTCGATTGTTTCTGGTGATGGACATCCGCGAGGCCAGCCAAGGCGGGGGTCGTGGGAGGCACCCCAAAGATTGTACCCATGGTGCACCAGACGAAAGCGAAAGCTCACTTGATTCGTGGTGAGGAGACCGCGAGTCCGCCAGACGTTGCCATTGGAACCTTCGTGAGCCTGGAGGGTTAACCAATCGGAGGGTTGACGAGGTGACAAGTTGGCAGGCGGGCTGGGCGCCAGAGCCAACGCCCGCTCGTGTTTCGCCTGCGTCATCAATTGCTGCCATGACGCGCGGGGTCGTGGAGAATCAACAAGCACCAGTCGGGGTGGCCGACGATGAGGAAGGCAGCGGCGAGAGAATGGCATCGCAAGCAGTTGATGCCACATCCAGCACGAGAGGCGGGCGGTGAATCGTCGTCGAGAGCGATCGGGGATGCGAATAGGGCAGTGGAAGTGGCAGAAGCCTGCGGAATCCAGCCGCAGCGAAAAGTCGGCGAGCGTGAGGGCGGAGAGGGCGGAGAAATCGCATGCCCGCAGCACGTATCCGTCGACATCGACAATCCAGGGGTTGTCCCACCAACGTCGCCATTCCCMGCCATGATAGACATCATCCGGAAAGAAGTTGTGATCGGCGGCAGCCTCCAAATTCAGCCRAAGATGCCGGCGAAGATCGACGTAGCCGTGGCGAGTGGTGGTCCATCGCAGCGGCGGCGCGTTGTGCCAGCGCGTGTGACGACGTCGAAGGCGCGCGGTTTGTCGACCGATCGAAGGGCGGTGCCTTCCCCAGTGGTGCTCCAGGTGAGTGAGACCGGRCTGGAGGACGCTGGTCGGTTTGCGGGCATGCTTGCCAAGTCTGGGACTGAMGTTCTCGCGCTTCCAATCCCGTGAAAGCTGGCAGAGTTCGCGGGCAGCGTGCCAGGCGACGTCCTCCGCGGCGTTGAGCCAACGGTGAGCTAGCGTCATGCTCTGGAGCTTGATTGCCACCTCAAGGTCACGGAGACCCAGGCCACCTTTGGATTTGGCGAGAAACACGCGAGCTGGAGCCATCTTGTGACGCGTAGAAGCGGTGGTCGGACGGCCAGTCCACACATAGCTCTTTTGAAGATTGCGTAGTGCTTGGAGATCGGCGTGCGAGGGCAGGCAATAGCGAGCTGAGAAGAGGATGATCGGGAGGACGACAGCGTTGAATACTTTCACTCTTCCAGACAGCCCCAGTACATGCTGCGATAGCTGTTGCAGACGGCGCCAAACTTTGTCGATCGTGCACGTCCAATTGTGTGCGTTCATGTCATTAGTACCCACCTGGATGCCGAGATAGCGCGTATACTCACCGTGAGGGAGCACCGGAATCCCGCAGACTGTACCAGTGTGGGAGCCACGCAACGGGATGCAAATCGACTTGGCCGATTGAACCTCGAGGCCAGAGGCCCAGTAAAAGCGCTGCAGGAGATGCATCAGGCGTTTGACTTGGTCACCGCGAGGGAGGAAGACGGATATGTCGTCCACGAAACCAACGGTGCCAACACGCCCACAAGGGAGTCGCACCGGTTGAAGGTCTTCGTCTTGGTGCACCATTAAGTGCAGCGCCTCCATCACAACGATAAACCGCAGGGGCGCGAGGGGACAACCCTGGCGAATGCCTCGCTGCAAATCTACGGCTGTCGAGAGAGAACCTTGAAACGCGACGCGAGCCGTGGTGCCGGCATGCATCTTGTCAATCAACTCCAGGAGTCGATGCGAAAAGCCGAACTTGCGGCAGGCCGCCACAAGAAAGTGTCGGTCGACGGTGTCGTAGGCCTTGCGGATATCCAGGAGAACGGCCACAGGGCAGTCGTTGAGATCGGAACCCTCATCGGGGGTCCAGGCGTGTAGCGCGTGCTGCATAACCGGCACGGCCGCATCCATACTGCGCCCAGCAATGAAGCCATGTTGGTGCCTCCCAACCACGCGACCCAGAACGGGTTGGAGGCGAGCAGCCAAGAGCTTCGTCAGCCCCTTGTAGGTCGACGACAAAAGGGAGATGGGACGCGAGTCCAAAGCRGTTCGCAGCGTAGGCCCTTTGGGAATGGGAGCAACCGTTGCGGCCATGAAGCTGGGGGGCAAATCACCGCCGGCCAGAATAGCGTTGTAGACTGGCAATAGAATCGGCGCAATCTCCTCCGCATTTCCTCGCAGGAGATCGTTGGAGATGCCATCCGGGCCCGCACAGGTATCGCTGGAGAGTGTCTGGAGGCACCGGACGACCTCGTCCTGGTCAAACGGCTCGAGCAGGCGATCGTTGTCAGCCGCGGTCAGCCGATTCGGCCCACATGACCTCTTCCTTACGGTCACATGAAACTCCAACTGGTAAGAGATTATGGAAAACCTGGCACCTAGACAGGCCCCTAGACGCACTGGATCGTTGATGTGGATTCATCAACATTAACGATCCAGTCTCCCCCACACCGGCCCGATTTGATTGCTCGTGTGTTTCAGCTGAAGTTGAAAGCAATTATCAAGGACATCAAGGTAAACAAATATTCGGCGCCATCTTATCCTACTTTACGTCATAAGAAGAGAGGACTTCCGCACGTCCACATCGTAGTGCGACTTTGGGATCAGTATCTACCAAGAACACCCAGTGAGTTTAACAATATTACCTCTGCTGAGATACCGGATCCTGATCAGTCTCCAGCACTGGATCAAACGGTTGTTCAGAACATGATCGATGGACCGTGTGGTGCGTCGCACCTTCAGGCTGTGTGTACGAAGAAGGACAAGTTCTCAAAAACGTTTCCCAAAGCGTTTGTGGATGAAAGGTAGACCGATGAAACCGGGTTTCCAGTGATGATGAGACGGGATTCTGGCCGGACGGTGGTGAAGAAGAACGCGAGGCTTGACAATCGATGGGTCGTATCACACTATCCCTATCTTTCTCACAAGTACAGCGGTCATATCAACGTTGAGATGTGCGGTTCACGCGGAGCGTCCGTAAAGTATATCTACAAGTAGAGTTGCAACGGAAGCGACCGCGCTCGAGTGAAATTGTCCAGACAAAACGGCCAAAATACCCAAAATGGTCAACGAGATGAGATCAAAACGTTCCTGGATGCGCGCTATATCTCCAACGTTGAGTGATGCTGGCGAATCTTGGATTATCCCATTTAGGATAAATCCCATTCAGTGACGCGACTGCCACTTCACATCCAAACCCAACAAATCGTTATGTTCCGAGCCGACGAACGCCCAAGCGACATGATCAACAGAACGCACCCCGCCAAGTTGACCCGGTGCTTCGAGTTGTGCGCATCGGAAGATGAGGGTGGAGAACACGCGAGGACGTTAGTGTATCATGAAGTTCCTATGCACTTCACGTGGAAAAACGGTACAAAGAACTGGGCAATTCGAAAGCGAGGAGGCAACAAGGTTGTGGAACGATTAGTGGCTTGCTCTCCGCGGATCATTGAACGCTATCACCTTCGCTTGCGCTTGTGCAATGTGAAGAGCCCCACGAGTTTGGAAGACATCCGGACGGTCGATAGCACCGTTTACCCGTTATGTTGAAATGCGTGTCATGCACTTGGGCTTTTGGACGACAGTGTTTTCATTGCATGGAGGAGGCCGCGCAATATCAGATGCCCAAGCAACTGCGCCAACTGTTCGTGACCATTTTGGTGTACTGACAGCTGTCAGATATCCGCAAGTTGTGGGAAGATTATCTCCATTGCATGTCTGAAGATTACCTGCGAACATTTGAGTGCTCCAGTGAAGATCGAAGAGTCGTATGTGCGACGGTTCGTGACGTTAACGATTGCCTTCTCAGCAGCGGGAAATGCAAGATTACCCTTCGCTATCCCAACTAGAAGCGTTCGCAGATATCAGCGATGGAGGTGAACAAAACCCTCTACTGCGTGCCGAACGATCGTTCAATCTTGAGCAACTAGAAGCCACTGCTGCAAAATCACAATTCTCAATGAGGACGCGCGCGTTGTGTATGAGCGCGGGATCGAAGCTGTGCGAGACCCCGACTACCGTTGCTTCTTCTTGGATGAACCAGGCGGTACTGGGAAGTCCGCAGTACCCAGATTCTCGCTCGCGTCCGTTTGGATGGTCGCATTGTTATTCCTGTTGCATTCAGTGGCATCGCCGCACTGCTTTTGACTGGGGGACGAATCGTTCACGCTCGCTTCAAGTTGCCGTTAGAACTCACCGAAGTGTCAATTTGTAGCATTTTTTCAAGCAGTCCAATCTCGCAGATCAGAATCGTGAAGCGAGTCTTATCATTTGGGAAGAGGCGGCGATGGCTCACCGTTTTGCTCTAGAAGCCGTGAATCGGACGTTGCAGGACATCACAGGTGTTGACCGACCGTTCGGTGGTATCGTCATGCTTCTGGCAAATGCTTCCCGTCGTACCACGTGGATCGTCATTAACGCGTGTCTGAAGCGGTCCGACTTATGACGAGAGTACCGACACTGCGCCTGACCATCACATGCGTGTCAGAACCAGCTCGAGAGCAAGCGACGCGGTAGACATAGCAACTTTATTCCTGAAGATCGGGGAAGGTAAGCGCGATCCTGTCAGCCGGCTTGGTCCGTCTTACTTCCAGGTGCCCGAAGAATATGTGCTGTCGCCCGGTAACACGTCAGACACTCATTCAAGACGTCTACAGCGAGGTCGGCAATCGATATTTAGAAGAGCGTTACTTCGTTGAGAGAAATATTCCGGCGTCTATCACCGCGGATGCAAATTTCGCGCTGGGTGTGTGAGGGGTGAAGATATCGTCGATGGGCGGCACTACTTAGAAGAGAATTACTTCGTCGTCAATCAAGTGTCGATCGTGTCCGACTCACATGAAGAAGTAGACCGATTCGTCGACGCTGTTGCAGACAGACATCATGGTCAGGTCGATCCGCCAGCGCTCCGGCAGATGCTCGACCGGTTCGACAGGATCAATGGGGCAGATTAGTTCACAGGTTAGACTGATCAGCGTGCAGGTCGTATGTGTTATTAAAGTGTAGGATAAGTTTGGCACTAATCGGCCGATCTGCGGCCGTCAGTGATCTGTCCTCGAAAGGACGCGACCCTCGGAGCACCATGTCGGATCCACCCCTTTGGTGACGATTCGACTAATACTTACCGGTTTGTACCGTTGCCCAAAGATCGTTCCCCGTGCATAAGTAAATAGAGAGCAGAATTTGCCTTGTCGAGCGCAGCCGAGCGGGAAGTCTCTCTCACTCACATGAAGTGACCTGTGTCGTTCATCTAAAGGTGATCACACACTCGTCACGGATTGGGTTGGAAAGGCCAAGAGGTGTAAGCAAATTGAGTGAGTGTGTTGAGTGATTTGACCTTCTACAAGGCTGATCCCCTACCAATCGTAAAAGTCAATCGCGGTTGATATACACGCGTTGATCGGTGGATCAGGGTAGATCGATCTAACCTTGCGAGAGGCAGATCAAACCCTGTTTGAGCGCGACTCGCGGCAGACTCCGTGCTGCTCGAACCAATACCTGTTTGTATTAGTAGTGCTATTGCGTATCTCCATTGTCTGTCTATCCCAATCTAAGTCTGGTCCCGCCGATCGATATCTGGGATAGTCTTGTACGATTGTGTGGGCCTGGCCCATTTACAATACGAGGCGCTACATCAACATTAGATTCTCAACAGTATCAACTTGCCAGGAATCCCACTGCACAAGCTCACACTGAAAGAAGGAGCGCCAATCATGTTGATTCGCAACCTGAATGCAGCCCACGGCCTCTGTGACGGAACAAGACTGCAAGTGTACCGTCTCTCAAATAACATCCACGCGACGATCCTTACCGGCACACACAAAGGCAATCGCGAGTTCATTCCTCGAGTTACATTGATCAGTGACGGTAACGTGCTACCCTTCAAGTTGCGTCGACGACCATTCCCAGTTTAGATTGCCTTTGCTGAGACCATCAACAAAGCTCAAGGATAATCCGTTCTCCACCTCGGGATCTTTCTTCCTCAGCGAGTGTTCCCCCTATGTAGGATTCTCGCGGTCATCAGACAACACAATGTCAAGGTTGCTGTCGCGCTCAGCGAGGATGGCAACGCCTACTCAAAGAATATCGTCTACACCGAGCTTTTGTAACTCAATACATGTTTGCATTCATCTACGTTCGACTTTGAAATAGGTTTATTGAAGTCTTCACTATTCGCGTACAACGTTTGCAATGACAAACAATAATAGGTAGACACACAAACACAAAGCATTAGGGTTGGCACATAACACTAGGGTGGGCACACACACATAACAGTTGGGTAGGCACACACACATAACAGTAGGGTAGGGTCACACATTACACAGTAGGGTAGGCACAACGCAAAGAACGAATGCAACAATGACAAGACTAAAGGCGGTCCCGGCTTGCCCTGGGCCCAACAACTTGATATTCATAATCGAACTTTATTCTCCACACTTATCGTGTAATTACGGGTAAACAACACTACGCCCAGTGCTTAGCGGTAGTTTCATCACCCGCGCCACCACCTAGTGGCACATCGGCACCGAAGGAGCCGATGACGGCGACAGCGACAGCAGCAGCAGCGACCGATGACGAGCGCCCGTAGCTGAAGAACGATTCTACCCTGGATCCACAAACCCTGCGTGTGCTCGAACGCGCATTCATGCAGCTGGGGCTCGGCGTCGCTCGTGCTGTCGTCCCTGACCGACGCCACGCCCAAAGTAACGGCCATCCGCTTGGCCATCAACCAGAGCTCCATCTACGACGGCCCAACGCCGTGCTACAAAGAGGAAGAGGATGAATGGTCGAGTGGCCAGAAGAAGAAGTACAAACGGGAAGGACCGCCGGTCGATCCAGCGGTGCACGCGGAGCAGTTCAAGCAGCAGGCGTAGGAGCGCCAGCAACGCGTGGGGAGAGCGCTGTTGCGGTGTCCGCCAAGCGCATGTATGTGTTCATAGTGTTCGTCAAGATGCTGTCGCGCTGTCCTGGCTACCGTCCGCACGAGAACCGCAGTTCTGGCTCGACGCACTGGGCCTCGGAGAAACGGCAGCATGTGGCCCATGTGGGCGAAGGCGATGTGGCTGCGCCCGGTCAGACGCCGGAGAAGTTTGCCAAGAAAAACCTCGTGGGCGTGATTGCTTGCAGTCCTATTGAATCGATGTGCACGTCAAGCTGGCGCCGCACGTCCCAGAGTAAGGCGGCCATTGTGGACACGCAGACTTTTGTCCGTAGATGGCTCGTTTCACTTGAACTTAAGCACTTGCGTCTCCGTAGTGCCGATTTCGGACTGGACGGAGGGAACTGAGGTTCCCCGCCATGGATTAACTCAAGCTCGTGTGAATGCTATCGCGTCGTGTGACTCACAGTCAACTTCTTCGTCGGTCGGCTATGCCAAATCCTCCGACGTCGAGGCTCGTTCTCAAGCTCGAGTACCAACGATTGTACATCTTGATCAAGAATCGCCAACAGTGCTACACTGATGAACGCAAGTCGTTGCGAAATCACCCCCGAGTCTGGATCGCTTTGGAAGACTTCACCGTCGAACTCGATGAGACGATCCAGACTGACCTTAGGCATGCGATGCACGCCCAGAATGTGGAGAGTTTTACTCTCCTTCACCAAGTCCACCAGTACGTCATCCCCTTCCCAGTCGACAATCAAAATCTGTTGAAACCACAGTTCTTCGAGGTTGGCGAAGATCAACGGCTACAGTGCGGCCTTGGAAGACCCGTAGCGAAGAACGGTCTCTTCCACACACACACAACGTATTCAACCGATTAGGAACGCAACTCGGCGGGAGAAAACACTCTCTCAATTCCAAGTTTTCCAGATTGGGGCAGCCGCCACCAGTGTCGTCATTTCTTCCTCAGATAAGTCGCAATTGAACTGTTTCAATCGCAACGACTCTGTCTTTCTTGCGACCAAAGACAGCAGCTGGGTGGCAGAGAAGTAATCATGAATATACCGGAGTCTTCCACTGCGATCGACCTGAGTGGACGTGAGCAACCAAGATGCACTGGAAACATATCCTGCACGAGCACGCGCCCAATCCACCCACAGCCATATCCTGGGACCACCAAGCAGACACGATCGTGCGTCCAAGCCAGTACGTCATCTGTGTAATTCGGTCGACCTTCCACGACCAGTTCGTTCACATCAATGCGCACAGAACCCGAGGAGTAGTACGTTTCTTCGTCATCAGGACACTCGCTTTCTTGGTTCTAGTCTGGCAAGCCGCCATCGTATCTACCATCATCACTGTTTCCAGTGGTGGCATATCACTATCGCTGATGTCCACATTTGCTGGACGCGGAAATAGCTGCAACTGCAGGGTGAAGCAGTCGGAGGCAAGCAAACTCACGCCCGCTTCCTCAAGCCGGCCAATGTCTTCCGTGAAGCTCAAAAGTACCTTGCCTGCGTTTGCCATCTGCAACAGATCGCATGCTTTGTCGAAAAAGCCGGAACCAGCGCGCCGTGCGTAAATAACAACTTCGTCGATATTTGCTCTGGATGACGGATGAAAGGGTGTGTAGATCATCCAGCATGCTTGAGCCGTGGTTGCGTGCTGCATATTGCACTTGGTGATGGTTAGGAATTGGACACGTGCCATTCGCTTTGGGGAGCAATGGAGCGCTGCAGCAAAAGCCATGCAATGCTACAATCTGAATCGCTTGATGCGGTTCTTGCTCTTTTTTTGGCAGTGACTGGGATGAATTGAGGGTTGCGCACACCATGTCAGCAAACGCGTGGCGCAACTCGACAGATTCGTCCGCTTCATAGCATGGTGGGAGCCTGAGTCCGATGTCGTCGACACGTAGCTCGTCAGCATGTCTGTAAGCTGCTGCACGGTCGAAATGCTTAGATCAACGTCGGAGTTGCATCGAAGCGTCCACGTTCGCTTGCATATCCTTCATCATCTCTTCAAGGTCTTGAACGACGCGTGCTCCATCATCTATTTCCTCATCTTCTCGATCGCTATCACAAATTGACCATACCGACCAATTTCCTGCCAGTGGCGGTGTGTATGGTTGCTTCATGAAGTGCTTCAGCTCGAAACAGATGTGCACACATACGGTTCGTTGCTCAAAGAACTGGTGATCGACAAACCTGTTCAGTTCCGTCACAGCAGCGCAATAGCGCTGACTGGATGGCTTCGACTCGAACAACGTGCGCGACCACACCGCAGTGTGCCTGTCGTCGTGCCCTTCATTCTCGAGAAGGCTAGGAATGAAGCATCCAATCGGTCGATTGACCAGGGCTTCAAAGGCACCATTCGACGGCATCTTTGCATATGTAGTTGCTCCCAGAACTCATTGCTCTCGTTGACACGAAGGTCCGGACAGCACGAGCATCGTGAGGATGACTGCTGCCTCTCGCCAAGTCGCGGCCCTGTCGACGAAGTTGCCAGTGCTGCAGATGTCGATGTCGACGGAAAATCCATTGCATCGGCGCGGTTCCAGCAGCAGCGGTCGCAAAATACCACGATGATCGAGCCACTCGACTGCAAGCTCACGTGCACGGCTGACCAACAACGCTGCGCGTCGCCATAATGTCTTCTTCACGGACGCACCCATCGACATCCTACTCCATCACTCACGAACGTGGTACAATGTCATATCCGATCGAATGTTGCGCGAATGTTGCACCAATCCAACCCAACCGTCACCTGCCAGAATGCTAGGTTCATAGCTAATCTCTCCGTGTTATTGCATTTCAGATAGACTTGCAATGCACTGCAGTGATCGCTAACTCTCTTCTCCATCGCTGCCTTACAGGCGCAAGTGTCCATTGCGCAGCATGTTGCGCATGGACCAGCCGTTCTTGCCGTTCTCGTCGCCCGACACCTTCCACGACCAATACGACCAGCCCTGGTGCGCGCCCTGGAACACGTCCAGCAGCGTCTGGCCGTAGCGACGGAACTGCGCGTCGTCGCGAAACGGTGCGCTGCCGGGCGACGCCATGCTCCACTCGCCAAGAAACAACCAGTTGCCGGTCCATGGCGCAAGGTTGGTGCGTCCGTACTGCTTGACAGCGTCAATGAGCTGCTCCTCGTTCTTGCCGTCGTAGCCCCAGACAAAGTACGGGTGCCAGTCGTGCCAGACGTTGTAGAAGGCGGGGAAGTTCATGAAGTTAGCCATGCTGCCCGGGTTCTGCTCGTTGAGCATGGGTGACGTGATGAGCACGCAGTCGTTGCCGGTGGCGCGGATCTCGCGGTACGCGCGCTCAAAGTAGCTGCGCACGACGTTGGGGTCGGTGTCGTACTCGGGCTTGTTCATGAGGTTGAGACCGAGGAAGGCATCGCTGTCCTTGTAGCGACCGGCGATGAACTTGGCCCACGCGACCGAGTTCTCGATGTTCTCGGCGTACTTGCTCCAGTACTTCTTGCCCGAGTCTGGCGCTGCGCTGTGGTCACGACCGTTCTGCGAGCCCTTGTGCGCGTGGAGACTGACGATGACGGCGACGTTGTGGCGCGCTGCCCAGTTGTTGATGAGCGTGTCGAGGTACTTGAGCGCGCCCGGCGCAAAGATCTTGTACTCTTCGTGGTTGGACCAGTCGGCCGGGTCGTAGCCCATGATCCAGTAGCCGATGGGCACACGCACGGCGTTGAGTCCGCGGCTGGCGATCTCACGGATGTCGCCTTCGGTGATCCAGTTGGCGCGGTGCTGCTCGAAGCGCCAGTCACCGTTGCCGTGGCCGAGGTGCTTCATGGTGGCAAATTCGCCTTGGTTGGCGACGTCGTCGGGCACGCCGTTCCAGATTGGCGAGCTGCCGGTCATCCAGTGCTCGGCCACGAGCCAGCCGCCGAGGTTGACAGCACGTGCTGGTAGCTGGCCATTACGGAGCTGGAACTTGACGTGCTCGGCCGTCGCAGCAGTGAGCGCTGCCAGGCCAAGGCAGAAGGTCTTGAGGAGCTGCATGGTCGTTGATGCTGGTGCTTTGACGCTGCAGGCTGGTTGCTTGGCGTTGCTTGTGGAGCGCGCGTCAAGTTGAGGAATGAGCGAGAAAGTAGGCGACGACGTTGGCGCTGACGACTCAGTTGAGGGTGATCGAGCGTGCGCGGAAGCCAGTCCTTGCCAGCGCAGACCGCGATTCATGTCTGCGCTGCGCTGCTGTTTGTAGTCGCCTTGAGTGCGCGTGGGTCATGTCCGTGTCGTTAGCGGATCTGGTCGTGCCCTTCCCTCACGTGGGTTCACGGGCATTGTCGTTGCAGCGACCAGCTCACGCCTTGCGTCCTAGTACTGTCAGGCATTCACATGACATACCAGCTCCAATGAAGGGCCAGGGCGCAGGCTTGCTGATGGCATTGCAGTGACCAAGATGACGTGTTGAACCCAGCACAAACTCAAGCACGTGATCGATCAGAGAACTGGTGATGAGGCAGCGGGAAGCTGAGGGAAGCACGCAGGTTGACGCTGTCAAATTCGACGTCAGCGGGAAAGTGCGGGTCTATCTCCATGCGTGTCAACGACGCAAACGTGACAAACGCCTAGTCGTCAGCACCACTTCTTCATTCCTTCCTTGCCGCCAGCCACCTGCGGTATGCTTTGCCACAGCGTTGCCACAGCTGCTGTGACATTGCCACTGGCAACGCCTCCATCACTTTCCTCAGCTTCCCGCTGCCTCATCACCAGTTCTCTGATCGATCACGTGCTTGAGTTTGTGCTGGGTTCAACACGTCATCTTGGTCACTGCAATGCCATCAGCAAGCCTGCGCCCTGGCCCTTCATTGGAGCTGGTATGTCATGTGAATGCCTGACAGTACTAGGACGCAAGGCGTGAGCTGGTCGCTGCAACGACAATGCCCGTGAACCCACGTGAGGGAAGGGCACGACCAGATCCGCTAACGACACGGACATGACCCACGCGCACTCAAGGCGACTACAAACAGCAGCGCAGCGCAGACATGAATCGCGGTCTGCGCTGGCAAGGACTGGCTTCCGCGCACGCTCGATCACCCTCAACTGAGTCGTCAGCGCCAACGTCGTCGCCTACTTTCTCGCTCATTCCTCAACTTGACGCGCGCTCCACAAGCAACGCCAAGCAACCAGCCTGCAGCGTCAAAGCACCAGCATCAACGACCATGCAGCTCCTCAAGACCTTCTGCCTTGGCCTGGCAGCGCTCACTGCTGCGACGGCCGAGCACGTCAAGTTCCAGCTCCGTAATGGCCAGCTACTACCACGTGGGCAAAGGATTTTGACTGTATAATTTATCGTATTTCGACCGTATGCAAAACTCAAACCAACCGGGGATCCTGACGGTCCAGCCGGTGTGGTCCATGCAAAGCGAATCCAACGTGCCATCGACAACTCTGCATCCGTGGCGACATTGGACGATAGTGAATGTGTGGAGGTGGAGTCATGTGACGACGCAAGGTTTTCTGTCAACTCGACAGGGGTGGAGGCAATGATTGCGACGAAGGTCATGACGTCGACGGTCGTGTCCCACGACCAACACCGACATGCGCATTGGTTGAATGCCATGCTTGCACTCAATGCTCGCCGACAACCCGAAAGCGACCACCTCCACCATCAGAGCAACCGATAAGATCTGGGCTTTCAGCTCGTGAACTGCAAGCGCTGAGCACAAGCCTTCGCAACACTCAAGGCGGGACTGTCGACAGCCCCTCTGCACCAACCATGAGCTACACAGCGGAACGTAGGCGGAGTTTGGACAAGTTCATTGCGTCGTCCGAGAACACGTTAACTTCTGGGGGAGGTTCCAACGATATATTTGCGGTGATGACGATGATGGAAGAGCGTGCACAAGCACGACAAGAGTTACGCGACAAGCGTGAGGCAATTCGCCGAGAAGAGCAAGAGCGGCTCAGGCGTGAGCGCGAAGATCGCGAAACAGCGCGCCAACAGCGCGCAGAGCAATTACAATTGATGATTCTCGGAAAGCTGTTCGTGGCAACATGACTCAACAGTAGTGACAACCATCACAACTTGAAGCGTTCATACGGATACATTTGCTCGGTTTGCTTAACCGGAAATACATTCTTGATTTGACTGATTCCAGTTCTTCTCACACGAAAATTGTGCAGTCGAAAAATGTTGGCTTGCGAACAACCGGGTCGTATGGCAGCGGCAAACTTAGCTGGCGAAAAACTTTGGTGGTCGCTCCCATTCTCCACTCAGCCGCTTGCCGGAGCGATGTGATCGAGTCGCTCATTGCTTGCATGCCGAGGCGACATTCTGGTGGTGCTCGTTCTAGATCACCATCGTTAAGAGGGGTGATAATCCTGCCGGAGATTCACCCATTTACAGGAAAGTCAGTGTCGGATGCAATTTTCATGTCCTTTTCTACAAATCGTGGATCCGCCAGCCTCTCAAGCAGCCATCGACTTATCTCGCCATCATTCCAAGACCCAGGAATGTTATGACGACCCCAGATGAGCGTTCCATCAATGCCAAAACACAGTACACCAGTCACAAAAACGCAACGCTGCCATCCTTTAACATCGTTAGTCATTCACGTAAAACTTGCCAAGCAGATGTGGGCATTTACATACCGTCGTAGTAAGCGTTCTGCAAGTCAATACTTGATGGTTGCTGCACGCGTAGATTCTTACTATCTATGGCACAACCAGGCCAATGCGAATGCTTGTTGACAATGCAAGTTTGATTGTGAGCTTAGCCTACTGCATTGCTGCCAATGCCCTGACCTTCGTCATATATGCATGTAGCAACCACCGACATTCGTGTCGTGAATGGTCCCTGCTCTTGTGACGATGTCGTCATCTTGATCGTGGCCGAGTGAAAGTGACCTTCACTCGAAATGCAAATGTGCAGAGTGCAGCGAGTGTTTGTCATCTCGCCACACTGCCCCCGAAACCTCGATGCACGGTGTAGTCGGGGGTCGCGTTGTCAACGTTGGGCT
>NSDO01000121.1:155724-172441 GCA_002286825.1 Lagenidium giganteum
CATCACCGTCGTCAGTCCCACCGGCCCCTCCCACGAGTTTCTCCATCAATTGGTCGACGTCAATGCCCAAAGCTTTCAGGTTCTGGTTCCCCAAGAGGAACTCGGTCTCGGACCCATCCATAACCAAGCACTCGACTTCTTTGATACTGACGGCGCCAGCGGCCGTACCCAAGAGCAGGTTAACGTGACACCGTTGTCGACATTCGAGTGTCAGCCCACCAGCCACTTCAACCGTGATTGGTGCCGTGAGGGTTCAATTCGAGGTGGCGCGCCCAGCGACACGAGCTCGTCCACCATGTCACGAGGTAGGACGTTACAATCAGCACCAGTGTCTGGACGGAAGGTAACCGTGATCAAGTCGTTGATCGTCACTTGGTGTTTCCCAGGAGTTGTTGTCCCCTTGAGAGACTTGATCTTCTTCTTCATTTCACTCATCTTCTTGCGTGCGTCTTCTTTTTCAACTTCTGACGCTGCTCCGCGACGCGTCGCGGAGCCAGTGGTTACCCTGACACAGCCAACACCCAGTGCGTGGCGGTATGCTGCCCTTGTCCTTCGGCGCAGCACCATCCGTCTTCCCAGGCTTGCTCCCAGTGGGYTTCCTCGGGTCTTTCTTGCTTGGGTCTGTCTTGYTTCCCTCGCGTTGCCCAGGTTTCTTACGGTCCATTTGCTTCCCTTCGGTCATCATCARATGATRGTGCTGCTGTAGTACTGCTTYCTTCAGTATCAACTCATACAGGGCGACSTCGTTTGTCTTTGCATCCCGATTCTGCAAGGACACCAAGCGCTTGATCTCAGYCTTCAACATCTCCGGCGCGACCCCTTCAATCMGGATCTTACAGCGGTTCTTCATGCGGTCTCGGTAGTCCGCCATGTGCTCACCACCAGGTCCCAGCAACGACGTCAGACCGTGCTCCTCCACCAATCGGTCGAATGCAATGAAATACTTCAGCACCCTTGCCTCAGTGTCCGGGTCGGCAAGGTCCATCTTCAGCTCCGCTCGGAAGCGCTCAGCCACGTCTGGTAGATGGCCGTTCCTCAGTTCGTCGCACCTTCGTTTCACTGCTTGCTCGATGTCGCTGTCCAGAATTTCGTTTGACGACCTCTTTAACACGTACCGAGCCAGGTGGTCCAAAATCCGTGGGTTCACCGAGCTGCGCACACTCACAGTCACCGCCTCGAGTTGCTCGCCCGTCACGGAGAAACGCTCAGCCAGCTTCTTTTCGTAGTGCTGCCGCTCCCGCTGCCACTTCACCAGTGACGGCTGGACCCACGCGGTAAGCTTGGGAGCTGCGATGTATTCATACACCGGTTGCGGCACCGTCATCTCGACGTCCGAATCACTGTCGTCCGGATGGAATGTCGGCATGCTGTTTTTAATGCTTCTGCTTCTGCTTGAGATGCTTGCTTGCTGGATTGGTTTTCACCAACGTTAACTTTATGGCACAACCAGGCCAATGCGAATGCTTGTTGACAATGCAAGTTTGATTGTGAGCTTAGCCTACTGCATTGCTGCCAATGCCCTGACCTTCGTCATATATGCATGTAGCAACCACCGACATTCGTGTCGTGAATGGTCCCTGCTCTTGTGACGATGTCGTCATCGTGATCGTGGCCGAGTGAAAGTGACCTTCACTCGAAATGCAAATGTGCAGAGTGCAGCGAGTGTTTGTCATCTCGCCACACTATCAACGAATGCAAACAAACCTTCCACCAAAGGCTCACGCAAGTGCGTTGCTGCTGCCCATTTCGCTTGAAGTGCTTTCGTCGGCCATCGACTTGCAGCATCTAGTGTCTCACCAAGCGCATCCGCCAACGCAACCTCGGCCTTGTGGAGTGCTCGCGCAAGCGTGGACGGTGGGATCGCGGAAATCTCGCGCAGTGTTTTTGCTTCGCTCGCAATAGCATAAAACCATCAGACCAGAGCGAGAACACACGATTCGTGGGGGTCGTCTAGGCTTGCCTAGTACTGACTTGATGATGTAGTGCTGGTCAAAACCTCGTAAGAGCTCGTCGAAGGCGTCGGGCGGAATTGCGACCAGCGCAATAAACGTTGACGGATCGCGACTCGCGTATGTAGTATACCAAGCTGCACCCAATTGATCCGATGGCAGTGCATTGGAGCGCACGAAATTTCTTTCTCTGAGCATGTCACGTAATCGCAACGCAATGACTCGTGTCAACACCATTCTCCGAAGACGCGCTTCGCGCACGAGACGCAACACGAGCAACTTGCGCATCGATGACACCATAGCTGAAACCTGGTATAGACAAACTAAATATGGGCTTTGGGCGGCATATTATGTAAATGACGGACCAGATTCGATCTGGTCAGCTGTCTAATGGGGTTTTGGCAGTCATCAATTACCTTCTTCCTTCTGGCAATCCGTCAGCTTTAGGATCCCATAGAGTGCATTATCTAGCAGACGCTGATAGATCTGCGGGGTGTTTTTTTAAGCCAGACGGCATATACCGCCAATGAAAGAGGCCAAATGGGGTAGTGAACGCCGAGATCTCTAGAGCGCGGTTGGTCATACTCACCACCCAAACTCCGCTCGCCATATCAAGTGAGCCGAACCACATCACAGCATCCAGATCCTGGAGCAGGTCATTTATGAGAGGCATAGGATAAACCATAAGACGGGTCAGGCTGTTGACCACGTGATATTCAATACACAGCCTTATATCCACGCCATGCTGCTTAACTACAATCACTATGTGCGACGCCCACGGTGACGTAGATGGTTCCACGATGCCTGATGACAACAGCCGCTTGACGAGCTTGAACACCTGCTCGACGTGCTGAGGTGGAATCTGGCGGGGCTTCTGAGCTACAGGTCGCGCTCCACCAACATCAATGTCACAAATTGCTCCTGGGGCAGGCGGAGGCAAGGCGTTGCCTTTGCCTATCATTAGGTGCTCCCGCAGACGTTGGATCTCCTCGGCCTGGTTATGAGCTGGTTCCCCTACATCCAGATCATCAGCTGTGACGTCTTCTGTCAGCTTGGTCTCCTCCACGTCTGGAAGGATAGCTAGCTGGTCCACCACGTCCTCCGCGTACAGATCGGATGCCTCGTGAACGAAAACCGCCTCGTCGACAGCATCATCTGTCGTTAACTGCTATCGTTGCCTGCAGGATCGAGGTGGATTTGGACTGGGTCTAGCCGCCTCCAACAAATCTGCCTTGGAGCTTGCAGTTTTGGCACCCTGACAGGTTCAGCGACGAAACCCACGCTGTGAACACGTGTCGGCGTCTGATCCACCAAGCTTCCGGAAAACTCGGAACGCCCTGGGTGTCGATGTACCGTTTCAACCACCGCTTCAGTTGGATAGCCTCCGGCAGCAGCTGTGTCCGGTCGTTTCATGCAGCAAATCGTCCTGCCGTCGTCGAGGACCGTGTCGACGGACTCGCTACCTGCCACAGATGCGTGGGCAGGTGGAGGCACCGTCGTCAGAGCAACTCTCTGCACAGTCGTTTGGACTTGAGATGGCGCTGTACTCTCTGAGGCAGGATCTTTGTTGGCTTGACATATTCCGGTTTCTGCACTGCGGGACCAGTGACTTCCTGCAATCCTTCAGACCGGAACGCAACTGGCGCTTTGGTCGTCGGTTCATAAGCTAAGGTGGCTCACTCGCGAGCTCGGGTGGATCCCGGTCGTGCAAACCCGGTCTTCCTTGGCCCGTGTCCACCACTAAGCCAAGTGGCAACAACCTCATTCGGTTGCAATGTGATCCGCTCGTTGCTGACGTTACTAACTCGTACATACCTTCCCGTCTTACCGGTTACTGTGGTGACCAAACTTTGCCGCGGCGGAGCCAAAGGGCTTGCCGCTCGGTCCTCCGAACTGGAATATCTTGCCACTCGCCTTGATCTAAGACCATCACCTGACCTGGACACACGACGCGTTGTTTGTCCGAGAAGAGCTGGCGTCTTCCATCAAATCTCACCAGTACTTCATCCGGTTCACAGCCCCATTGGCGACATCCAAACGAACGCCTGCAGGGACCATGAAGTCCATACCCAGGATAGCTTGCTGTCCTTCGAGCGGTCCCACAAGCAGCGACGTGGTGTAGACTAGTTCTTGGCCCAACGTCATCTTTACTTGAGCGGTCCCCTCTGTCCGAAACAGAGCACCATCGACACCCGCGCAGTTCATTGTGCGGCTTGGATCCACCGTGACACCGATCTCACGCGCGAAATCGGTATTGAGAATGGACACTTCGGCTCCGGAATCAAACAGTACCTTGCAAGCAACGTCTTCTATCTTGGCTGGAACAATGGTTTGCTTGAACCACTCGTCTGGTTTGTAGTACTTCCAGTACCCTCTTCTCTCACCAGGATTCAATTGAAGGCGAAACAAAGCCGGTTTCCTTTCAAACTCATGACATCTATTATTGGTTCCTGAAAAAAAGCGTGGTGGATCCTCCTTTGTCAGCACTTGTCTTCGACGAGTCTTCACTGCCGGCTTGGACTACCTTCTCACCTGGGTCCACCGCGATGCATGCACATATGAAAATGGGCGATCGCTCGTCGCGTCCTGGGCCCCATGATCCCAGCGAGCGATCTAGTTTATCTGCTTCTCCACCTGAGGTGGAAGGAGCCCTGCATGCTTGCTCGGGTCATACCGCGTTAAAGAACGCCTCGAGCTTGCGCTCTCCTGCTTCGTGGATGATGCCGCAGGCTTTGCATGTATGTAGGCATCTGTCCGTCGGGTGACGCTTGCGTCCACATTTCTGGCAGGTTAGGCGCTTCTAACAGTGCAAGTCCTGGTGACGCATGGACCCGTATTGCGTGCATGGCGCCTCGTGCAGAGCAGGCTTCTGCCCCTCAGCCTGCACATGCCCCGGGCTTGGACGACTGAACCCCGGTCTCTGGCCTGAGGCTGGACGTCCCGCGGCGTGCACCTTGGGTGGAGTGGCTTCTACGTCAGACCCCGAACTTTCTTCTGCTGCCAGACTCGACTCGCTCACTTCACTTGAATCACTGGAAGGTAGGTCTACCCACGTGACGCTCTTGACTTGTGCTGGTTCTTGACGCGGCCATCGTCGGGGCTTGTTTTGGTGGTTCCGACTTGAAGATCGTGTTGTATCGTCATATTCGTTTTCACGTGGGTACTTGTTGAGCTTTGCAGCCCTGCGCCGTTGACTGATGAGCCGGTTCTGCGCATCCCCCGCATTCTTGGGCGCCAAAACCAGGATCTGCTTCGTCAACTCCGAGTTGTGGAGTGTGTCCAAGAAATGATCCACATGCTCCTTCTTGGTAGCTGGGTCCCCATCGTGGATCTTGATCTTCGCCTTGATGCCTGCTGAATTCAGCCGTAGGAGATAGTCGAGCGGATCTTCATCGGATCCACAGCGCATAGCATAGTACAGACGAGCTGGAGCTTGCAGTACATATCATCGAACACATGCATAAGGTCAAACCATGACCGCTTGGTAGATCTGGACAACTGGGCGAACCAGTGACGTGCTGGACCCACCATAAGCATCTGGAACGCCTCACAGCACTCGGATGGTGTCAGGAGATCTCTCTTGAAGGCGAGCTTGACCCTCCGGAACCAGTCCTTGGCCTTGATGTTGTCATGGTGGCGACCATTGAAAGGCTTTAGGTCAGCCACCATACTTGTCAGGACTGGGGCCGCTATGTTCACCCTTGCCGACTGGACTTCAAAATCGAAATCCGAGTCCGAGAGATCTTCCTGTGAATGCTCTTCGTCTTCACGTCGTGACGTCGACTCAATTGCTTCGCGTAGTGGAGGAGTAGATCATGGGATCCTCAACGGACTTCGCGTTGAGCGAGCACGCTGTGGAACGTATCCACTAGCTCTGGCTCTGGCTGAAGCCAACGCACGATGCTGTCGTTCTTCAAGTTCTTCCTGGGTAGGCGTCTCCGTGTCTCCCTGAGCATCGACATGTCTTCCATGACCGTCCACGACCGGTGGCGGTACTGGAACTGGTTCCAAGCCCATTTGTGCAAACAGGTTAGCCACATTGGCGGCTGGACCGGTGCGCCAGTGTGGGTCTCCGCCAGCAACGACTGGGCTCGCCTGGTGCGCTTGATCTACTGGGGTGCGGGCCGATGCCGCCGCCTCCAATATCGTAGCGAAGGCCTCCTGCACTTGGTGCAGGTACAATTCATCTGGATCCGAGCTTGGTGAACGTCGCGGCTGCGGTCGCCTTGTCACGGGACTTGACATTGCGGCTCAAACGGACACTGCGCTTGACTGCTGCGGTTGATCGCTTGGTGACGAGTGTTGGCCAGATGCAGCCGCTTGACTCTGCTCGTTTCTTCCTGGATTCTCGCGCCTGGTCACTCGAGCACACTTTCGCAGTGAGGCGGGAGGCTAGACCAGGACGCTGAGGATCTCGAACAGCTTGGTGCCGGTTGTGACTGCTTCTTCTAGGGGAATGTCTCGGAGCACGTCTTAATCCATCTCGACGTCCTCAAAGGTGCATCCAAGAGGTGGCCACGAACGTGCTCCGGACAGTCTCCCACCGTGGATCTCGCCCAGGTATAACACACCGACTGCCTGGGGCAATGGGTCTGTGAGGATCAAGTCTTCAAAAGCTTGGTATGCTGGAGATTTCCCGTTGGCGCGCTCGATCTCAGCCGACATAAGTTGTTATAGCTGCTGACGTGTCGGCTGAGGTCATCTTCAGCGTCAGCAGCTATTCGGGAACGCTATAGCACCGTGGACTGACTGAGTCCACTGCACAAGACAAAGCAAAAGCAATTCCACGGTAGACTCTGAGGTCTACGCACCTTCCTGTCAGGTGCATGGGCTTTACTTGAGTGCCGAGCAGCACCGGGGAGTAGATCCACCGGTGGCGGGAGCTATGCTCGCGGCGGGGCCCTGTTTCCCTCGCGGCGGCACGTCCTAGAGCTCGTCGACACCGCTCGACGCTGCGTGAGGCCATGAATCTCCTCGACGCGCGGAGCACTTTTGTCTTAGAAGGCAAAACCCAGACTGTATCACGAAATGCAACGGCCAAGTAGAAATAACTACCAGACCACTGAACCTAGTAAATACAAATACTAATATAGTACTACTTAATGCAAATACAAACAAGTACACTGAGCTAACACCGTGAGGCTTGGAGTCAACTGGATTCGCTTGGCTAAACCTACTAAATACAACTACTAATATAGTACTACTTAATGCAAATACAAACAAATACACTGAGCTAACACCGCGAGGCTTGGAGTCAACTGGATTCGCTTGGATTGGCCAGATTCAGGACGTGTCGGAAAAATATTCGAATATCCGGATCCCCTTTCAACCATGGCTCTGGATCCGTCCCAACTGCCCATATCCCGGCTCAGGGATCGTTCCTGGAAGCGTCACGGCAGGACTTCTTTTTCCGCTCAGGTTCAGATCTGAGCGGATCTGACTCTGGGTGGATTCGTTCCATGATCTCTTGTTCCAACCAATCAGAGCTTCGCTTCACCACATCTCAAGGTGATTGCGTGCGCGTCCACCGACAGGTGAAGGGTTGCGTGATATCTGTATATACTTTTTACGTTGACTGTGGCGCTAATCGTGCGTGATCTGTGTAGACAACCGATCACCGTCACTCTTGGACTCAGCCCTTGGCCTTCGCTTCTACTTTCTTGTGCTCATGGTCGTCGGCAAGTTCGTCGACCTTGCCTTCAATGGCATCCGTGCTCCAATTCGGTTTCTTCCCATTCAACACTTCAAATGGCGTTCGTCCACCAAGCGACTTGGTTGGAGACGCATTATCAACGTGAACGACCCACATTAGAGCCTCAGCCCACAGCACATCAGGAAGATCAGCGGTCACAAGAGTTGTTTGCACCTTCGACAGCAACACGTGATTCACTCTCTCCACAAGACTGTTTTCTTCTGGAGTATATACGTTGGTCCATAGTGGTCGAATGCCTTGAGGCTGCAAGAACTCATGAAATGTCTTTGTCATGAATTCAGTTCCTTGGTCACTGGCAACGAACTGTACGCGGTGGCCTGCAGCCAGAAGGGTTCTGATGCAGTTGATGATTAGACTCACGCACTCGCTTTTCTTTGCAATTGCTACGACCCACTTGAACCGTGGGAAGTCGCACCAGTCCATACCTCAAACCCAACACCATCTTCAGCTCGCGTATCATGCATTGCATTCGGATCAGCACAGACATGCGCGATGCTGCATGTGTCGAGTAGCCATTCCAGAGTTCCTGGTGGTGAGTGGTGACTCGATTCTTGCATTCTCGTCATCCCGACGCCTGGTGGTGTCCATGCCCACGCACCAAAGCTGGTATCATCATCGGCCTCGTTACGTTTGTCCTTCTTGTTTCTCTTCTTGAGCATAGATTGGAACTTTGCATCAAATCGTCGCTTCCGACACTCACGCGCCCAATGACCCGGCTTGTGGCAATAGTGGCATTTTCCCTTTCGTCTCGCTTTAAACGGCTTTGACTTTTGGTTATTGGCGTCGATGCCTCCACTGGCTGATCCTCGATCTCCAGGGCTGGCTCGGCGCCCACTTACTCTCATCACCTTTGGTACTGGGGGAGCTGGCTTCTCCTCACTCAAGGCCTCGTCCAACTCCGTTTCAGCTAACAATGTGTTCATTACATGGGCCAGCGTTGGTCTCCCAGGTGCGCCTGCCATTTGCGTCGTTTTTGCAAACTGACGCACCAAATCGCGGTGCGTCTTTGCCACATTTGTCAGTATCACATCCACCAGTTGGTCGTCGGTCATGGGATACCCCATGTTTGTGAGCTGTTGGCGCATATTTCGTCGCTCTTGTAACCACTGTTCCATTGACTGGCCGTGTTCGAAGTGCGGGCGGTCCCGGGTTCGATCCCCGGCACGGCCCCTTTACTCTTTTTCGCACGCGCGCCTTTCATCGTATCCGTGTTTTAGCACTCCTGCGTGCACACACACACACACACACACACACCACACCACACACTTTCGCACGCACGCACGTCGCGTCGTCCTCGCGTCGGGGCCTCGCTCTCCCACCACGGGATGGCAGCACGCACGGGCCACACGGGTCGCGGGTCCGGAGCGTGTCTGGTGGTGTGGTGCGTGGCGCAGGCTCCTGGCCACGCCAGAGCAGCTGCAGACATGCAAACGGAGTGGCAGAGGTGCGTGTGGTGGCGAGAGAGTGTGGCGGGCGGGCGTCGTGGTTGTGGCGTGCGTGTGTCAGCACTTCGTGTAGTGTTGTTTCAAGTTTCTCGCATTTCGCGCGCAGTTGCCAATTCACACATCCGTGCAGCATCCGACGTTGACACACTCCGTAGCAGCGCATCTCGGACAATTAAATCTCGCGCATCCAATTGTGCTTGGAGTGCGGCATCTGCGGGATCGCGAACAACGCCTCCATTAAGATGACCCCAGACCTCGTGCGTCGTCAGGAAGACTCGAAGTTGAGAGCGGTACAAATTGAAGCTTCCGCGCATCACTGGCACCCCCACAAACTGCATCTCGAAGGTGTTGTGGTTGAGCTGGAGCTGGCGCGCCACCTCCTGCAGTGCCACCCGCACCTGTGCCTCCTGTTGCGGCACCACCTACACCACTAGTTGCTCCCCCCGTTGCTCCTCCTGCTGTACCTGACATTATGCTTGTGAGCTTGGGCTCATAACCTGTCAGCTCTTCGTGTTGCGCGTAGGTCACAGAGAGAGCAAGGGAGAACCCACGAGTTCCACAGCGAAGAATTGGGATTAAGGAGGAAAGCCTGCGGCACACAATTGGATGCGCGAGATTTAATTGTCCGAGATGCGCTGCTACGGAGTGTGTCAACGTCGGATGCTGCACGGATGTGTGAATTGGCAACTGCGCGCGAAATGCGAGAAACTTGAAACAACACTACACGAAGTGCTGACACACGCACGCCACAACCACGACGCCCGCCCGCCACACACCCTCGCCACCACACGCACCTCTGCCACTCCGTTTGCATGTCTGCAGCTGCTCTGGCGTGGCCAGGAGCCTGCGCCACGCACCACACCACCAGACACGCTCCGGACCCGCGACCCGTGTGGCCCGTGCGTGCTGCCATCCCGTGGTGGGAGAGCGAGGCCCCGACGCGAGGACGACGCGACGTGCGTGCGTGCGAAAGTGTGTGGTGTGGTGTGTGTGTGTGTGTGTGTGTGTGCACGCAGGAGTGCTAAAACACGGATACGATGAAAGGCGCGCGTGCGAAAAAGAGTAAAGGGGCCATGCCGGGGATCGAGCCCGGGACCTCCCGCACCCTAAGCGAGAATTATACCACTAGACCACATGGCCGCGCGAACCCGTTTAGACCCATTTTTACACATACAAACACACATAAACACACCACCACGCACGCCACAACCACGACGCCCGCCCGCCACACACCCTCGCCACCACACGCACCTCTGCCACTCCGTTTGCACGTCTGCAGCTGCTCTGGCGTGGCCAGGAGCCTGCGCCACGCACCACACCACCAGACACGCTCCGAACCCGCATCATGCCCAGCCGCGTCATGTCCAGCACGGAGACGTTTGACGCTCACGCAAAATCAGCTTACGGCAGGCCACGCACGACGGCGATGTGTATCGTCTCGTGGCAGACCATCACCGCCTGCGATTAAGAATGACCACTAGCGCGTGGTTGAGCAGGGAGAGTTGAATTGCCTACCAGTGCCAGTGCCTCCCGTAGAGCCTCACGTTGAACGTTGGTGACCGTCTTTGCAGCTCTCCTCCCACCCTGCACATCGTCGAGCATGCAGGAACAGCGACGTACGCTTGGCTATACAAACGGACGCCCAGACTGGAACCCGAGCCGCAAAAAATTTGGCACGACTCCATGTAACGACATCTGAACTCTGTTTTCGGCCATAAGACATCTACAATGAGCACATAGGTAAACAATAACTGCGTTGCAAGGCAAGTCAAGAGTTGAGCATCTGCTGGCAACACTCCAGGAGRATACGTACACGTTTAAAACCCGCGTGGATGATCGACATCGGCTCACGCATCTCATGTTTGCACATAATGACGCACTCAGAAAATTCGACGCAAACCCCGACGTCATTATGATGGATTGYACATACAAGACAAACCGATTTGGTATGCCGTTACTGAACGTAGTTGGTATCACGGGGATGAACACCACTATTCACATCGCTCAAGTGTTCATGCGTGGTGAGACCAACGAAGATTGTGAATGGGCGCTACGTCAGCTACGTGACGTGATGGAAAATCGAAATTTTGACCTGCCCCAAGTATATTGGTGGACCGAGATCTTGCAGTTTTAAATGCTCTTAAATCGGTGTTTCCGGAGACGCCGGTTCTCCTCTGTTTGTGGCATATATTCAAAGACGAACAAGCTCACGCCCGCAAGCGGAGTTTCCCACAAGTTGTGGACACTGCTAACACAAACTCTGGTGTTAAGTGGAAAGGTAGTGATTCTCATCGAACGTTCTGTGGCACATTTATTCCACTTACATGCGCAGAGACCGAACAAGAATACGAGCAATGGCGCGTAMGGCTATATGMGTTAAGTACATCAGAGGCTGCCTATGTGGATCAAACATGGCTCGCTCGATAAATGGAAGAAGCGGATTGTTCGGCACTGGACGAATCAAGTGATTCATTTTGGTCTTCAAGCAACATCACGTGTTGAGGGCGTTTGTTGTGTGCCTCCACGGGCGACCKTTTAACAGTTCATACTCGGATGAAGTATTGGTGGGCACAGGCGATCCATAGATACAAAACTGACGTGTCGGATGCCCAAGTAAGGTTACCGGTCTCCCTTTGCGGAAAACCCTTTACGTACGTGGTCAAGCGGATTCACAACTACGCGCTACAACAGTGCAACCTCCAACTGCAAATCATTAGCTCAACAGTTTGTACTGGCATCTACAAGAAAACCACGGGGCTGCCGTGTGCTCACCGTCTACGGCAGCTCATTGCGAGTGGACTACCGCTTCTTCCATGGGGATTTCATGCTCATTGGTGGATAGACCGTACGCAAGCACCAAATGCACCTCAACCGTATAGAAATTTTTATATGAATATTGTACTCGTGCAGGGGTGTGGCGGCTATCGCAGGGGGTGCGGYCAATATCATCTCCCGCCGAGTCCTGCGACGTRTGCTTGCCTGGAATCGATCGCTCAAGACTTGAGTGAGAGTGGCGACACGAAGCGCCAGATGAAGGACGAGTGGCATCGATTGTGAAGGCTACGCGTGTCGCCCGGGAGCGTGGCGTACCACGTTGATAGCGCCTTGGTGAGTGCCACGTGCATGCTCAAGCAGATGAAGAACGAATGCTGATTGTGGATGCTGCGACGGGAAATGTGCATGTACCCCAGTTGTGAACGTATTCCAGTGTGAACCAACGACTCAACCCGGGATACAAGTGTTGCCRGCGAGTGCAGATCAACACAGATGGCAAAAGAAATAGACGCAACGCTTGGCGATTGAGAACTTGCGTCCTCGCAACGAATTTCGACCATGATTGTGTTGAGTGTGCTGACTGAGTGGTTAAGGCACTGCGCACCACAGGCGCGGGTTGGAGTCCCAGATGGAGCGATGTGCGTATTGGTTTGGGGTGTGCATGGTGTATTTTGCATGTTAGTGGGGCAACACAAGCTTGGCGTGTGTGTTGGCGCGTGCAACGGGTTCACACAGAAGCCAGGGGTGGACTACCACGAGACCTTTACCCCTATCGCACGCATGGACACCATACGGTGTGTGGCGAAGTGGCGCTGGAACTTTCCGCGAATCCTCGACGGTGGTAGCAGATAAATACGTACTATATTTCGGGTGGTCGGTAGATATATTCCGGTACCATGCCGGTATATCTACTTCATCAATACCTCCCATATAGGATAGGTCAGGTAGGATAGGGGTTAGAGGTCCAGAGTAAACAGAACAATCAGAGCCAAACTTTCCAGCAACCACTCAAGTCCCTCGTCTCCCCCAAGTGTCCTGAGCCCACCGCAGGAGGCCAGGCAAAGCAGGTGAGCGCGACAGGAAGCGGAAGGCTCTCACTAACCCCCGTGCCTAAGCTGAGGGCACGTTAAAGTACACGAAGAACTAGAACGCGTATCATCAAAGGAGTTAACTAGATCTCCAACAACTAACCTGGTCGAAGTATCCGCGGTAGAAGACCCCAACAGAACGCGTCGCTGAAGACAAGTCCACCGAACGCGTTCACCAAGCAGCAACAGCGGCGAGTGCTTCCACGGCAAGACCCACGCGTGAATTGTGAAGACCGAACTCTTTTCGCGGTCTGGGTACACAGTGTGAAGTCAAGAGAAGAAGCAAGCAGAACGAGGCACCCCCCTCAGGCAGCCGCGAACCTTGTGACGCGGAGAAGCGCGATCTTAAGACCCGCTTCGTCACAACTGGTGCGTATGCCCGGAGCTTCCAGCCAAGACATGGGTGAGAAGTTGGAAGAGAAGTCTTCTGCTGTTGCAGTCGTGACACCGGATTCGAGCTCCGCCGGTGTCCTACGAGAAGATGAAGGCGTCATGGCGTCAACGCCCCTCGGGCGTCCGCCACTCGCGAAGTCACGCGTTCACGAAGCCGAACAAGCGTTTGCGTCGTCCCCACCCCGCATGGCTTCTCTGACGCTGGGACCGTCCGGTTTCACGTCAGCACGGAGTTCGGTGGACGCGTATTACCAGTCGACAATCGCGAAGTTCCTCGAAGCATCCGACATCATGAACGCGATGGGTTTCGTGGTGCCGTCACGACCGCTTGACGTCGTCATGCCGCGGCTCGAGCTGACGGATCCACTGGACCTGGCCAGCGAAATCGCGCGAATGCTCCTGACGGCCGGCTTCTCGGYGGGCACAGCTGACTACGCGAAGTTGGCCAACAAAACGCGAAAGGAGATGGCACGTGCTGGGGCGACGGTCYACAAACTGCTGGATAGCTGGGCGACAGCGCGCGGAGACCARAATGTCTTCGAGAAGCCGCGACCGACACGCCAGAGCCAAATACCAAGCTCGCCATGCTACTCTGTGGACACGCAGGGCGACGTGCGAATGAGGTGCGCGACCCAGACGACACCCGCCCACGTGGTTCGTGTTCTCGAATGTCACGAAAAAACGCAAAAGTGGACGAATCTTTCGACGTCAACGCGAACCTTTTGGCACAGCTAGATGAAGTAGCAGATTCTTCATCAAGCCTGATGTCGCGTGAAGAGAGGTCCATTAAATTCCCGGACAACGTCTCAGATATCTTTGACGACGACTGGGGCGCGATGGCAGCTCAAGTCGCGAACACCCGAACGCGTATCCAAGCTTCAGCGGTCACGGAGTTGAAGTCGTTCTCGGGCAAGATTCAGAATGAAGAGAAGGCACGCGAGTGGTTTCGGAAGTTCAAGACCGCTGTGCGACGCGACCAGCTCACGCCGGCAGAAACCGCACTCACGTTCGCAGATCTGATGTCCGGCCCCGCACGAAACTGGCATTCGCAGCTCCCGCGAACAACCCGTTCGTCGTGGCCTGAAGTTGCGATTCTCTTCAAACGTCAATATTGTGGGGAGGGCACTTCGCACGCGAACCGGTACTACCATATGAAGCGCGGAAGTGAAGAAGACGCGTTGGACTATCTGTACCGACTCAACGTCGCCGCGATTCGCGCCGGCATCCGCATCGTGGACGGATCTCCCACGGTGAAGAAGGAACATCTCGACCACTTCCTCGATACGCTGCAAGACGAAGACTTGTCGCGTTCGCTGCTTTTGCTCCGATTGAAGGATGCGCAAGAAGCCGAGTGGGTYTTGCTCGACATGCGCCGTCGCCAACAACGACTTGGGGACAAGCCAGCACGTCCTGTCCCACGATCCGGAAACACAAGTGACTTCAAGCCGAAGAAATGCGTACAGATCCTCTTGTCACGCGAAGACTCCGATTCCGCCTCATCGTCGATGGGGGATAGTGAACGCGAGCGAGGCGATTCCAGCGACGACGACTATACAAATGTGATGGAGACGAAGATTGGCGATGACCGTCGCGAAGTGAGCCGCTCCCATTCAAAACGCCATTCGGACCGTCAATGCTGGAAGCGACTAACGTGCCAACAATGCGGCAAGAAGGGTCACCCAGCCGACAAATGTTTCTCGGTCTGCCGTGGCTGCGGCAAGGCCCATGATCGTGGCGACGGCGCGTTAGAGGCTTTCTTCAACGAGTTCCGCGCTTGGTACGACCCTGCAAAACATGCCGGTCTTATCCCAAAGACTATGGAAACGGCTTTAAACTAGAACGCTCGCTAGCTTGGGGGCTAGAACGCGACGAGCGGGACCCGGTTTGCATATTTGCATTCGTCAAGCGCCAGGCGGACAACGCGGAATCACGCGAAGGGCGCACTCGTAACCGGGATAATACATCGGATTTGCATGACTACACCGCGACCAAAAAACATGTGCGGTCAGCGCAATCCGATGCATCGTCCGAGTTTGAGCGACTGCCGATGATCCAACGCTTGGTCCTGRAACCAGGAGAACGACGCGGGTATTGGAAACATTACGYACCCGCGAAACGCTTCAAACAATCCAAAGTCCACGCGCTGGTAAACAACCGAGACGCGAAGTTGCTCTTCGACTCTGGTGCGGAGGTCTCTATCCTCGATTCCACATTTGCGCGTGATGCTGGAATCGAGGTCGACACCTCCCATCGCCTGAAGTGTGTTGGCGTCGGCGACGGCATTTTCCACACCGACGGGAAGGCGCGAGTGAAGATCACCTGTGCGCGTGAGCTTGCGTATGAGTTCGACATCTGGGTTGGCGAACTTAGCGGTCAAGACGCGATCCTCGGAATGGATTTCATGGTCCCGGCTGTGGTGCGACTCGACATCGCAGATGGGKCGCTGTGTATGCCAGACGAAGTTCGCGTACGCTTCGAAGACCGACGCCAGCTCTTTGGAGACAAGAGACGCGACTTGGACGTTGGAGAGTGCGTCACCTTGTTCCCAGGAGAATGGCAGGACGTACGCGTGCGGCCGCCAGGCAAACAGAGGCTCTGGATTCGTCGGAGACCCGACTGGGTAACTTCAGTCGTCGAAGGGGCACGCGGCGTACCAAGGTTTGTGCGCGTGACGAATATCTCCACGCGAACGGTGTCCCTACATGCGAACGACCAGATCGGCATGTGGCTCTCCGAGGGTCATGTCCCACGAAAGCCAGGTTTCGTCTCGCAGGGATCCAACCGGAGCAATGAGTGGCGAACGCTCGCCTACGAAGCAACAACGGACCGCGTGAAGTTGGCGCCTAACATGTCGGGCGAGAACGAACCACAGGTGGAGCGCCCACCCTACGTGCGGCCCACCGCCATCCTACGACGCCCGGCCACTCCCCAAGCCCGCGTGGAAGATCGCGAAGACATCGAAGGTGACGAGGTCGGCGGCGAGTTCCCGGGTCAAGTCCAGGACAGAAAATGCGATCAACCATCAAGGGAGCGGCCCAACATTGCGAGGAGCTTCGCCGCTAAGACAGCAGCTGAGTGTCTGCGCGAGACTCCAGACGATGATGACGTGGTCCTCGTTTATGAAGCGATAGACTTGATCGCGGAAGACGTCGACAACGGGCTGGCCGTGATCCCCGAAGTGGATATGAACGCGACCGGGGTGAAGGCAGATGACCTGGACGTAGGCGATCCAGACGTAAACAGTCAAGACGAGATCGCAAAGCTGCGCGGCATCATCTGGAGGCGGAAACACCTGCTGATTGGAGCGGGTAACGCGCTGCCACCACCAGCACGAGGCGTCGTCTGCGACATCGA
>NSDO01000121.1:174081-185530 GCA_002286825.1 Lagenidium giganteum
CTTAGCCGCGAAACATCACGTGCAAGACCTGATCCTCTGCGGAGACTCCAATTTGGTTGTACGACAACTTCTCGGGGAAATGGAATGCAAGTCACCAGGCCTCCAATTACTCCACGCGTCGGTGTCCAAACGTCTGGTAAACATCCCGCGTTGCCAACTGCTTCACGTCAAACGTGAGTTTAATGCAGCGGCAGACTCGATTGCAGGACGTGCACTCCAACGCGAGGGGGGCGAAGACATCGTTGCACAAGACGACGTGGAGGGCTTGGTGGTACTCAATCGACTCGGTGAGATCATTCTTGAGAAGTCGGCGGAGGTCCGCGCGGACACAACGACATGTGAAACAGTCGCCACAGAACCACCGCAAGACCTCGAGTCCGACAGGGGCGATGGCGCCCCAGAACTCCGCGAGAAGTCAATGCCGATGGTTGTGGCAACTGTCCAAGCGCGACGTCAACGCGCGAACGCAAGACCGACGAACTCGGGAGTAGGAGAGGACGCGGCCGGCGAAGGAACTGGAGGAGGCGACAACACAGTGACGGAGATCGCCGGCGTCCGGATGGACCGAATTCGCCGCGCACAGGACGAAGAACTTTGGATCGCGAACCTGAAGACGTTTCTGCGTGGGGAGTCCGACCATCTGGAAGAACGCGCTGCGACGAAGTGCGGACGAATCGCGAACCAATTTGAACTAGACGAGACGGGAGTGCTGTGGTTCGTGGGAAGCGCACCAACAACACGCAGCGGGGATAGTGACAAACGCGACGTTCAGCTKCGACTCGTGCWGCCGACGACGAKTCACGAYRACGTCCKCCACCWCTACCACACGAGCTTGRAAGGCGGACACCAAGGGATCGGCCGAACGTACGCGCGAGTCCGGCGTTTCTTCTACTGGCAAGGCATGTTCGCGTCAGTCCAACGCTTCATCATGACTTGTACGGATTGCGAGACCGGCAAGGGACATCCCACAATTCGGGGAGTGTCACCCGGGAACATCGTCGGTACGCGGCCATTTCAGGTCATCGCGATGGACCACATATCGTCTCTACCAGCGTCACACGCGGGGAATACGGAGCTGCTAGTCTTCGTCGACGCGCACTCGGGCTTCGACACCCTGTGTCTCAAACGCTTTGAGTATCACATTCTTGTACCACTGCCAATCGACACCGTCCCATTCGCTAGGAACGCCGTCGGACGTGAACCTCTGCTTCTTGTTCTTCTCTTGTTTGTAGCTCATAACCCTGTGGGAGAAAGAATAGAAAGAGCAAAGGTCGATCTGCGTGGAAATACGGAGCGTCAACTATGCAGAACACTTGGCGTGCCCCCAACACATATCTGAGACTACATGTAGCCTGATACACGAAGCCGGATGCAACTAACCGGATTCGTTTTTCAACACAGATCACATATGGTGCCATAGAGCCCATGGCAGCCACAGATTTAGGCAGGTGGCGCCGCCCACAGATTCCAGCACGTGCTAGCCTCTCACCTGCCTTGAAACTACCTCCTGGGTAGGTGATGGCTTCCGTGGCTTCTGGTCCAGCCCAGCTGGACCAACCACAACGTGTGGCTCGGCCATGGCAAGCACAAAGGAGCTGCCATGGCCGCAGCCTACGTCAGTCTGACAGATATTTACCAGACTCATCATTGATACTCTTGATCGATACGTATCATTTTGGAACCGGTTCTAAAACCGAGATTTCAAACTCATTTGTGATGACTATTCACAAGGAAGGTTAATCGTTGTTTATCAAACACTGACCTTCAAACAGCATTGAATACCACTAATACAAAGCACCGTCTGTATGGAACCTCGAGCAACTCGAGATACGTGCCAACTTGGATCGCAACCGATGGGATTTAGAGTCGTGTCGAGGTTGCTCTTCCTTCGCGCTAGCCGAGCTTGTAAAGATGCTTACAGCCTTGAAGCAAAGTGCTAGACATATGGCGTCGACAAAAGTTGTCGAAGTTTGTTCCTGACGCAAGCCAGTGCAACACTTTTAAGGGTTTCTTTGCTCGTGGCAATGGCTACATCAACTTGATCATGCATCTGAAAAGCGCGCATCCATCATATGAGAAACAAGCAAAGGACACCTACACGCGTGGCTCTCGTCTTCAGTTACAAGTCGTAGATTAGCGCACAGGTGACAGCTATTGCTAGCTTGAATGGTGCATCGCTGAGCGCATGCCAATCAGCTTTTGCGAACGCCCTTTAGTGCGCCAATATGCCCAGATGTCACCAATATCGATAACAACACTGCACAAGTACCTAGAATTACTGTACGTCAACGTGCGCAATGAGATGAAAGCCTCGTTGCCCCAGAAGTTCGGTCTAGTACTTGAGGGTTGGACGTCGAACGAATGCCACTTCGTCGCCATCATGGCTGTCTACGACGCCCCGGCGTTCGAAGGCGTCTTTAAGCCGAATCCAGCGCTCGACAGCGCCAGTCAGTGCCTGACAAGGCGCTTTGTGTTGCTGGCGTTCTGCCCGATGGCGGACGAGGAAGATTTAAGCGCATGAGCTTGTTCGACCTCATGGCGGACACGCTGTCGACGTTTGATCGCCCATGGGAAGCGGTGCTGTTTATGAGATTGGTAGAAGAGAAGGAGCGCTACCGCTTATTGGCTGCGTCAGCCATCGCTTCAATTTAGCAATGAAGGCCATTTTGGACGACCATGCATTCCTATTGGACAAAATTACGGCGCTGATGAAGTACCCGAACACCCAAAAATGCCGGGCAGCCCTAAAAAAGATACAGCACTGCAGCCGGTTCTGCGGAACAAAACACGATGGTCTGGCACCTTTGAAATGGTGCTGCGATGGTCGTGGCTGAATGCAGACTTGCAGAAGCTCGACCATGAAACGGTGAAGAAGCACAAAATGTCAGCCTTCATGTTGTCGGAAGACGAGGCAAGAGATCCTCGAAGCCTTTTGGGAACCCTGAATGGTGTCACGAAGGCTATATAGGACCCACGCTTACTCTTGCTGGCGTGCGCCAGCTTTCGACCATGTACTGAAGACCTTTCGTTCGATGAAAGATCGGCTGGGGGGCAAGTGCAAAGGTTGTCAACAATTCAACGCTGGAATCAGGCATCGTGAAGCTGATTGTGGGCGACCGGTTGACTGCGGCAGAGCGTGATGCATGCTCTGTCTTTTGCAGTAGTGACCGCTGCGAAGAACCCATCCTCGAGACGTCCCTTGCAAATGCAAGCGTTCAAGATAGAGAAAGAAGACGTCCAAGCAGTCGTTCATGTCGGTGTCATGGAACCCACCGACGTCAACGAATGCGAAAGCTTTTTTCGCAATCGAAGCTTGTATATAGCGCAAGGGAATGTCCTCCGACAGTCTTGAGGTTCTGATCTTTTGTTTTCAACAGGTACCATTGGAACATTCATAGTGTGGAAGCGATCAGATCGAGAATGCATTGAATCAATGCAATATTGTTTTTCGTAGACTTGGCATGATCATTATGAAAATACAGCGTGGTGCATTAATACATCCTATTTTTGGGACTCGACATCTACGATGGTTCAGAGCCATCCAAGCACTTGAGAAGAGAGCTCGTTCTTTTTAATTTCATAAACAGGCTGTTCAAGGGTAGAAAAAAGGGATAATAGCCCAACCGGCATATACTATATATTTAATGCACAACAATTTCGCATCACCCAAATGGGCTTTTGGATATAAGTCTTGTTGTAGTGTATGGATGGACATGCAACCAGCACCAACATGCGCTCAGCACTACGAGCTCTCTTCTCAAGTGCTTGGGTGGCTCTGAATCATCGTAGATGTCGAGTTCCAACAATCGGATGTAGTGATGCACCGCACTGTATCATAGTTTACCGGCCCCTGCCAGTATATTGTGCCCAGACGCAAGGTCTTCGGATATCACGGGCTCCAAATCCAGCACGTACTCGTTTGTGTGATTGAGCAGCGGCCGATTGATGACTTGCATCAGACTCACGTTCATGAGTTCAACTTGTTGGCGCACGATCGCCGCGGATCGTGATATTCTCTTGTGATCGTTTTCCGCAACGTGCATTTGATTAAAGTCATGGGCGCGACATCAACATGTTGGGCACACGGACACGTCCAATGTCAAATCTTCGCACAGAACGTTCGGGTTGCTGTTCTCGAGATCAATACCAGCGGTGAGGGCTGCAACCACGAACGCGATCGAGCGCAGCCTGAGTTCTTGCGGGATGGGGGATGCACAGGCGTCTTCGAAGCTCATTTGCTCGATGGGATATGTGACGTTGAAGGGCGTCGTGCACAGAGTACTGCCGCCAGCAAAGCGCCAGCTCGTATTTGCTCAACGACGGGGACGGATGAGAACGCGATCTGACCGACTGACATCACGAAACGCTTTCCGAGTGCTCGTGTCTCGCATTGCTGTAACTACGAACGACTTGTTTGACGGCGTTGACGAGATCGTTCATCGCTTGGGGATACATTATCCAGAATATACCGTCGACCCCAAGGGGCTAACATGTGATCGAAACAGTGCACGGGTTGGGGACAATGGCGTCGTAATGGTGTTGACGTTCATCATGACTTGTTCCATCGTGATGTGTTGCGCTTCACAAAACGTCGACGCATTTCGAATGAGGCTGGCGTTGGCAATGTCCGTATAGCTGCTGCGTCGACTGCCCAGAAGTCATTCACCAGGTTCCAGAACAGCTTCATTGCTATCCCCACTGACCATCTGTCCTCAAAAGATTGACGTCTTTGACGAAAAATGATGTATAGAGATCCAGAGCCGTCTGCAGTGCAACACTTTCGTCCAAGCCCAGCTACCACATGTTGTGATAGCTGAGAGTGTAGTGAGTGAGTCCCTTGGCTTTCCACAATGATGCTTCATCGTCCACGGTTGTCGTTATTCACCTTCCGACGTATCAGCGGTGTGGCGCAGTAGAATTTGGCATTGCACGCCTGGGTCAGCATTGTCTGAGAATTGCTGGTGTGTCAAGCGCGACGACAATCCATTTCTGTGCGGAATCCAACGGGAAGCGGTGCTAGCCGCAGTGAAGCAATTCTGACCACGACAATTCTGTGACGTCGAGTACGGCGAGCACCTCCATCTCGTGCCATGGAACGCACATTGACGCGAGTTCCAACCACAACAAGTGTGGTAGTAAGCAGACTCGGCCCGTTCGCTGATGGCGTAGGTAGCAGACATCGTGACCACCGGATACGCGCAACTGAGCCAGCACCCACGGGTCCGTCATGGCGAATAAGTTGACCAAAGCGACCACCGCGTGGCCCTCGTCACTTCGCGCGTGCACCCATTCAAGTTGGCTCTGCGCGAACGCCCTGCGTTCTCGAGGATTTGCGGGCCAATCCTTGCAGAGCCTCCGCGTGCCTTCTCGTTGCATTGTTCCCTGCGTGGGAGCGCCGGCAACACGGGTAGATCCATACGACCAAGGTGGAATATTTCGTGTCGAGCAGGGCAGCACGAGAGGCGAGAACCGTGATGTGTGAGCCTGTGGGGCGACCAAGCGCGCACGGCAAAGCTCCTGATACCAGAATTACAATGACAGCAAGCATCGTAACCAAGACAGTGAGACATTTGACATCCACTAGCACGCCCTCGAGCGACATTCCTCGAGCTGAAAGGCTGTAGCGGGCAGCATGCAGCACGAGCAGGTCATGAGCGCCGTCTTGTAGTTCGAAGACGTCGAAGACGCGAGTATCTCGGAACGAGATGGCTCGGTAGTGAGCCACGATGGTGACGCTTGAGAGAACGCTGAGAGTGAAGTCCGGGACGCCGACCACACCCTTGGCAGGATCCCACTGCCGCCATTTCGGTCGCCAGACAACGCATTGCAGCACCAATGCCAGCAACCAGATGTTGCGCATCTGGATGGCCGTCATCACGCACGCCTGAAAGAAGTTGCCTGCGATGGCGGCGCCGATCCTTGTTACGAAGTACTCACAGACAATCCGGTACGACATTGGCGCATCGATCACATGCGCCAACACGTAGCACGCGATCGGGAATGGGCTACCGTAGACAATGCCCTGACATGGCATCCGTGCCACAGTTCCGATTGTGGCGCTCCAGACGACCGACACAGCCTCGTGTTGATACTTCTTCTCTTGTCGTCGAGCAGCAAACGTACCTGCGAACAGAAATACCAAGCGCAGGCCGAAATAGGTCTGTGCCATGACACGCAACGCAGCAACAATAGTGAACCACTCAACGACGTCGGTGACGTAAACGGCGCCTTCATAGCGGAAATCGTCCACCACCATCGTTTGGCACAATGCCTCTTTCTGGAGACCACCTGGGCACGATCGAACGCGCAGGATGGTCGAAACATCAAAGCGGCGAAAGTACTCGATAGATAGGCCGCCTTTGTTTGCATGCAGATCTTCGACGCTTGACAGCACGGTAAGGTCGACAACGGCATCGGGGAATTCTCTCTGCAGAGCCTGGTACCTAGCTTGAATGTCGACCGACACGTGACCCACCTGACACCGCGGCGCGTCAACTGGCCGACAGCTTCGGCGGAAGTTGGGCCACAAGTCCTCGCAAAATGCAGGACGTAGACGTCGGGCCAGGCCACACACACCAAGCACCGGCAGGTTTGACAGTAAAAACGGTGGAAAGTACGTGGCTTGGTTTGTTCGTTTCCATGGGCGTGTGAAGAACGCTGGCATGAGGTAGTGGTGCAAGCGATCGTGCCACTGGAAAGTGCTTCGAACGACGGCTCGCGGCACGATTGATGGTCGATGGTTTGTTCCCTGGTTATTGTGCCATTGAGCTGTGTGTGTCGCAAGCTGATCCATCATCGCGAACGCGGTTGCCTGGTTGAGCATGTCGGTCTTGCATTCCGACCTGTAGTGAACGCAGTCGGGGAAGGCCGTGGCATTGTACAACCGCGCCAGCGATCGCCAGCTGACGGATGTGGTGTCGAACTTGTAGCTCCATATCGGAATGGTGTCGGCTGTGTCGTTCCACGAGATGCGTTGCACGGAATACGCCCACGGTCCGACCAATTGGACTGAATTCGGCTCAAGTGGTGTGTGGTCAGCCAGCGAGCGAATGCCGATGCCTGATCGCAAGACATCGGAGCACAGCAGCACGTAGGACACAAGCGAACTAATCACACGGAACCACGAAAACGGAAGGCAGCGATCAAACACATCCGAGCGAGCCCGCTGCCACCGAGACAGCGCTTCGGCGACGGCAGCGCCTGCAGCAATGGTCGTCCCCGAGATTGCGAGGACGTCGATCCGCGATGATGATGATTGCCACGCAGCAAGTGGTGTGATGCGGGTGCTCATGGCTGATGGGGAACTGATCGGCCGACACTTCTGTGGCTGCCTCCTCGCTGCGAAAATAGCTGCCACAGTGGCAAACGGGATCGAACGATAAGTACGACGCAGCGCGATGGTTCGGACCAGCGTTTATTACAGTTCCTCTTTAACAGAGCGTGCGTTGGGCGGTTGTTGCTGAGCGTACAGCTGCAGGCCTTCCAGCGCGCCGCTCTTGTAGACACGGCGAACCACGCTGTTGGGCGGCGTTGCAGCTTCGGCGGCTTCCACAATCGGCGACCAGAACGTCCACGCCGCGACGAGTTCATCGAGATCCATAAAGCTGTCGTGGTTGCCGTCGATGACATCTGCCAGCAACTGATCGTAGGCGTTGTCAAGCCCAAGTGTCCACGGCTGGGCGTTGGTCAGTGGCTTGGGCGTCAACGTGAGCGCCGACGGCGTCAGTTGGTGCCGCCATCCTTCGGGAACGTCGGGAAACGCGCCTTTGGGGAGTCCACAAGTCCATTCGATCTTCTCCTTCATGTCTCGCTTGGTTTTGCCTTGTTGGATCGTCACCCGCAGCTCGCATGGCGATCTCGAGAACTGCTCATGCTCAAACACAATACGAAGCGACGCCTCCCGGCGCTTCATCGATTTACCAGCAGAAAACGCGAAGATTGTGTCACGCCACGGTGACGAAGCACTTGAGAACTCAACGTACGCAGCCGTCGGTGTTCGACGAATGTCATTGATGGACATGTCCGGGTCCGAGTCGTTCATCTCTCGACGGAATTGCGCTGTGTAATCGTCGTATTGGCCCACCACAAGCTGCTGGTGAGGCTGTTGATGCAGCGATTGCAAGAACGCCACGCGATCGCTGGAGTGGGTTTCCGGCGTTGCTGTCAGTGGGGCGATGGCACTGAGAAGCAACAGCTGCAGATGGCTGACCATCACATCTCGGATCACGCCAGTCCTACATCAACAATCACAGTAAGGCTCGAGGCACGCGCAACACACACACATGCAATCGTGAACGTACTGGTGGTAGAACGGTATGCGTCCTGCACAGGACATGACCTCGGTCAATCGAGCTTCCACGCGCGTGATAACGTTCTTGGTCCAGAACCGTGCCAACCACGGTCGGTTCGCTTTCAGAAACGCATCGAGCGCCCGCACTGCGCGCTTGCCCGCGTAGTGATCGATCAAAACCACTTCTTCGGGAGCAAGCACTGCTCGTACACGTTCAGCCAGGGCCGTCGCAGACGCCACATCACGGCCAAACGGCTTCTCGATCACCACGCGGAGGAACGGACTGCGCGAACTCGTCGAGGCGGAGCTGGCAGTCGGCCGCAGATGGTCGTGCACCCACTGCGTCGCAGTCAGAAAGAACTGAGGCGGAATGGCCAAGTACACGACGCGGCCGATCTCGGGCAGCGACGTGAGCGTGGTCGTGGCCAACTGGGCGCTCAGCGCAGCGTAGTCGGCCTCGTGCTGCAGCGGCGCGTACGTGACGCTGCGACGGAAGTGGTGCTCGAAGAACTGCCAGCACTGGAAGCGACGCGGCTGCGCCTTCTTCCATCCGCACGTGTTCTCGGACGGCTTGGCGCCGCACACGCGCGTGGCGAAGGCGCCGTCCAGCGCCAGCCATTGGCGCAGCCATTGCTCGCCTTGGGCTGCGTCATCTGTCGCCGCAGCGACGACCTCGATGGCGTAGTTGTCGTGCGGCAGCAGGATCTCGGTCGACGTGCGCGTGAATGCGTCCATGGCCAAGCGGAAGAGCGAGACCCAGAGCACGCGCGTGGCCAGGTCGCCCGTGGCGCCGACGAGCACGACCCGAACGACCGACGTGGCGTGCAGCGGCGGCGGCGCGTCGACGTCCGTCGGTGGAGAATACATGGCCAGCACATCGTCGACGTTGTCTGCGACCACGGCCGACTGGTGAAGCTGGAAGATGCCGATCAGCGCCACGCCCAGCGCCATCAGCAGGCGGCGCCATGAGGCCGCTGAGCTCCTCGTCCGGTGCATGATCCGAACGAACAAGAAGGCAATAATGCGCCCGTCCTGGCAACCAAACAATTCTGTACTATACTGGGCCAAGGATTGTGCGCAACTGAACAATTCTGTGGACACCGTATTGTTCTGTAGTAATGCAGTGCTGTGGCCAGTATCTGTTGTTATCTAGGTCGGATAAGGCTATAATCAGGTCAAGTCGTCTAGCCTGAGCATGGAGATACTTTGGTAAGAGCCGTCGATCGCGAGGCTTCCTTCGTCTTCGGAATCGGGACGACTCTCTCCTCTCGTTGTGCAGGCAGACGGTGGGGTCGCATTTTCACTCTTGACTGGTGATCACCATGGCTGCGGCGCTGCAGCAGTTCGATGTACATCGCGTGGGAGCGGCAAACCAAGGGGTGGAGAAAGCACAAGAGGATTGGCGGCAAGCACGCACGCGTGCATTCGACCATGGAATTCCCTTGTCCGTGTCTGGCATCCTGTCGTCACTCTTTTCGGTCACATTGCTTAGTTCGGATGATCCACGCTCAGGTCTCGGTTCCCGCACGGCTCCGTTTGATCGCTTGCAGCCTAGCGTATATCGTGCATACGGACCATGGGCTTATCCCGTCTACACTGTTTATTCCAACGAGACGGCAAAGGATATCCGCGTATGGACGTACAAGTTTGATACAACGTCGATCCGCAGCCATCATCTTCAACGTTTCCTCGTACCCACACTGTATGATTGACGACACGCCATACGAGGACGAGCACTTCAGACGTGCCACACGGTTTCAAATGACCGATGAGTTGGTCAATGCTTCGGCACGTGGTGGCAATCCGTCAGCGTTCCGTGTGACGCCACACAGTCGAACCATGCGAGCGAAGGCATCGTTTGGAGACCGCGTGCATGACCACGTGCTTGCGCAGGCACTCACACGACCACACACGACGACAATTCGAGCGGTATACTACCCACCCGAGTTGGTGGCGTCACGTCAAGCGATTAACGTGTGCAGTTTTCCAGACCATCAGCCAACGTTTTGTGTCACGGCATGTGGGCCAACTTTGCCAGGATCCACGGTAGAGAGGATGTGAAGTATGTTGACACCGGGCACGTCGCTAGCAACATCAGCGAGCGTGTTCAGAAAATGAAACAAAATCACGCCAAGCTTGTGATTGACATGCTCGTTCTGTCGCAAGCGGAAGACGCACGAGTCAGCGCCGGAGGGATTGAGCACGAGTCGATACGATACGACGACGTGACCATGATTATGCGCGTTCGCGACTGTGACAAGAGCAATCAACTATGTTCAACCAACATGATCGATGATTTCCGATATGAAAGTGGCACGTACGTCATGGATGGCAATGAATGGTACATATACGTTGCCACATTGCGACCCGTCGGGCAAACGTATCGTACTTCGACTGGTGTGTTTGTGTGTCGGCTGCTACGTTGCGCGCCAGCAAGAAGAACAGTATCGAGATGAAAGCTGGTGGATTGTCACGAGAGCTACAGTGCGTACCCTGTGCCTCATTCCATGCCAAGGCATCGTTTTCGGCAGCATGTTATCGACTGCTTGCTATGTGCTGGTACACTTGATTGACGCACCGATGGGATCCGAAGCGCTACACAATAAGCTTGTGACGTCGCTGGGGTTTGATAACCCGGACAGTCGGTCCATTTCCAAGGTGTGCCAATTTGGAGCCATTCAAATGCGCAACATCTGGCTGTTGGAATTGTGCCTTCAGCTCGCGGTGTGGATGCAAACTTCTCGCAATTGGTCGCCTGCAGACGGAGTGCGCGGCTTGCCGGAGTATGCAATGAGCATTCTATCGGCCGTGACACTCTTGGCCACCTACCGTGGAACCAATCATTTCCGGTTCAATCCCATTCATCAGGTGATGGAGACCGCCGAACGAGATCATCGAGGGCGGGCATCTTTCAGCACGTTTGATTCTCTGGACGCGATGGCGTGACTGTCTACAATGGCATAGTGATAGATGTCAAGTGTCTTGCGGTAGTTGCCCTTATGGGTTTGCTACTGTAATACACGTAGATACAGTTAGCGACATGCTGTATAAAATGAACAGGCATCTTACAAACCAGCCATCAACGACACGTCACGACACATATCCTCCATCACCATCCATTCCAAGACGAGCTCGCAACCATCCATCAGACGATTGGTC
>NSDO01000121.1:202042-216432 GCA_002286825.1 Lagenidium giganteum
CGTTCAGCATATCCCAACCAGACGCATTTGCTGCTTGCCCAAGGCGACCGTGGAGGCTCAGCACGGATCGATTCCTTGGTACGAAATGCATGTAATCGGCGTCGACAACACAGCGAACATGCGCTGGACTGATTTGCTTCACTGCGGCTGACGCGGAGCGTTAGGAATGCTTTTTTTGAATATACTGAGTGTTGATGCTCACGCGGTGACGCAGTTCTTGGCCGATAATGGTTGATTCCGCACAGTGTTCGCGACATCCAGGAGGCGATGCATTTTCATCCAACTTGTCCAAAATTGGCCGATGCCGCCTGTACCGACGTATTCCATGGAGCGTGCGCCAACCCCCACGACCATGACAACAACTTCGACGATGTGGGTTGCACTGCATCGATTCTGAAATCCCGAGTTTGTGTTGTGCTTAAACAGGGCAAGTTCTGCTTCCATACGAGCCACAGTAGAGAATGAAACTAGTTATGACCTCACGAACTACTCCGCTCAACAACTAACAGCCATCAGAATCTCTTATCGCTCCTTCCACCCGCAACCTGGATGGAAATTATTCATTTCTCCACAGCGATCGCCAGCGTCGTGAAGCGGTGGTCATGACCGCTGCATATACAACGAGCGAGAAAACATGGACTTTTTCCCCGATCATTTCCACGACGCAAGTCTACGCCACGCCGAAAATAGGTATTTTCTTCTTTTCATTGCATTTGAGGCAATCAGACATGTGCATTACGATCGAGTGGGCCTATCTGATAGGCTAGGAGTGGTGCGACCCGGACGGGCGATTTCCCGGGACTGGGCTTGCTTGACTTGCGCAAACTAGGAATGACGCGAGGAAAACACGGGGAGCCTCTCGTTGTCAGCTCTAACTGGTCCAGCTTCGGTCCGGCCCGGTTAGGTGAGTCACGACGTGTTCCATGCTCAGATCGGAAAACATAATTTCTTCAGATATCTATCCTCAGAAATATACCTTACCGTCTCTGGATGCGCCAATGCATGCAGGCGGAGATCAAGCCATGCGATGCCGCCAAGAGCTACGTTTCCTGTTATAGTTTCCTCAGTCTGTGGAGACGCGACAATGAATGATCACTGTCGTCTCATCTCTGGTGGTCTGGGGGATCATCGATGCCCGCAGTGTTTTTTTTTCGCGCTCAGGACCTTGCACCCAATGGGTCTTGAATCTGTGCGACCTGGTAATTCAGCAAGAACAGTCGTCGAGAAAGCGCAGGCAAAGTGGCGTGAGGCACGCACGCGCGCGTTCGATCATGACATCCCGCGCTCCATTCCAGGTATCCTGTCTTCCCTCTTCTCGGTAGTCTTGCTGTGCTCGGATGTCGCGCGATCTGGCCTCGGTTCACGCACGGCTCCGTTCGATCAACTACAGCCCAATGTCTACACTGCATACGGACCGTGGTCGTATCCAGTCAGCACTACTTTCCACAATGACACGAGCATCACCGTGCGTGTATGGACTTTCAAGTATGATACAACTTCAATCGCGTGGCGATCCACCGCGATGGCCCTCAACGTGTCTTCATACCCACGCTGCATGATCGACTACACAGCATGCGAAGGTGAATACTTCAACCAATCGACGCTGTTTCGAATGACCGACGAGATGGTCGACACTTTCGCTCGTCTCGACAGGCCACACAGCAACCACCTGGAGCCTCGAAGTCGAACTCTACGCGCGAAAGTGACGTTTAGAGACCGCTTGCACGACCGCATCTATCCTCAAGCGCTCACAAGAACCCACATGACAACAGTCAGCGCTGTGTACTACCCACCACAGTTGGTGGCGAGGCGCCAAGGAATCAATTTGTGCCGATTTTTGGACCATCGACCTTCGTTTTGTCATGACATCTGGGCCAATTTTGCCACTAATCACGGGACAGAACATCGAGGCTTCATGGGCACTGGACACATCGCGCACCACATCAGGAGTCGTCTCCAGAACATCACCCGAGACTTCTCGAGGCACGTTGTTGATATGCTCATTCTGTCACAGGCGGAAGATGCACGAGTCAGTGCCGGGGGCATCGAGCATGAATCACTTCGTTACGTTGACGTGTCCGTGATCACCCGCGTTCGCGACTGTGACAGGCTTCAACAAACGTGCTCGACCATTATGGTCGATGACTATCGGTATGAAAGTGGCACGTACGTCATGGATGGCAACGACTGGTATCTGTACGTTGCCGCGTTGCGATCCATCGGGCAAGCGTACTTCGTGGTGCGACTTGTGTGCTTGTGTGTCGGCTGCTACGTGGCACGCCGGCAAGAGGAAGAATACCAGCACGAGAGCTGGTGGGTTGTGGCAAGAGCAACTCGGCGCACCCTGTGCCACATTCCATACCAGTCGTATGCTATGCATTCGCCCACTTGATCGACTCGCCGCTGGAATACGAAGCCCTGTTTGCGAAGTTCATCACGTACTTGGGGTTTGACGACCCCACCAGCCGATCCATTCCTAGGGTATGCAAATTGGGAGCGATCCAAATGCGCAGCCTTTGGCTGCTGGGCTGTTGTCTCCAGCTTGTCGTGTGGCTCCAGACATGCCGAAGTTGGTCGCCGTCGGACGGAGTGCGCGGGTTGCCCGAGTACGCAATGAGCATTCTTCCTGCCGTGACGCTTTCGGCCTCATATCGAGCAGATGGATCCACTGACTTCCGCGTTCATCCAGTTCACGAGGTCATGGTGACAGCCGAACGGGATCATCGAGGTCGGGCAGCACTCGCGTTTGATTCTCATGGACGTGGTCTTGTGTGAATCTTCAATGCCGCTCTGATCGATGTGAAGTGTCTCTCGACGTTGGTGATTCTAACCTTGCTCTTGTGCACGATTGGGTGGCTAGGGTCGTGGCTGTTGTTTAAGATACCGCCTCACCGTTGGTTTTCCGTGGCACAGACCACTGTGGTGCCCTATTCGGCTGGTTCGTTGTGGCCTACGACAACAGTCAGCATCCATTGGAGCCACAACATTTATCCACGCCGACCATTGAAAGTGAGAAATCCCACGATGCGTGCAATATTGAACAAGGTTGCGCCAGATGTACTGAGAGAGCCGATGTCCTTACGTCCTTCTCCAATCAACCACCCGCAAGATGTTCGACTGCAGATGAACGTTCCACACGAACGAACAGACGAGATCCATGCGGTCGTGGCGCTGCTCAACCTCTTTAGCATGACCGATCCCTGCACATTGTGTCGGCTCTTCCTCGGCAAGGGGATCGACGTGTGCTACGTTCAGCATATCCCAACCAGACGCATTTGCTGCTTGCCCAAGGCGACTGTGGAGGCTCAGCACGGATCGATTCCTTGGTACGAAATGCATGTAATCGGCGTCGACAACACAGCGAACATGCGCTGGACTGATTTGCTTCACTGCGGCTGACGCGGAGCGTTAGGAATGCTTTTTTTGAATATACTGAGTGTTGATGCTCACGCGGTGACGCAATTCTTGCCCTGGGCCGATGACAATTGCTGCCGCAATGACTGTGAGCCGATGCACGTCCATCGCTTCGTGAATTCTGTCGTGGCGCTGCTCAATATGTGTTCGGTATTACAGATCGCTGTGCTTTTTCCCTGGCAATGGAGTGGACGTGTGCTCCGTCGAACACATCCCAACCTGAAGCATTTGCTGCTTGGCCAAGGTGATTGTGGAAGCCCAGCACGGATCGATCTCATTGTATAACACGCGCGTGATCGAGTTGGAGAACACGACGACCATCCGTTGCACAGACTTGCTTCATTTACGGTTGGAAGGAAGCGTACTTGCATATGAAAAAAAGAAAGCGCCATAGTCGCACGAGTAAACCATAGGCTTCCTAATGTGTCTGGATGCATTAAAACACTAAATCAATGTCTCTCATGTAGTTCTCTCGATTTCGTTCATCAGATCTGCTGGTATCCAGCGCGTCGCTGCCGGCGTCGATAGGTCACGATCGCCACTGCTGCAACAGCTGCAATCATCATCATGGATATTGCGCCCATAGAGCTTCCGTCGTTGCCCTTCACAATGACCGCGGCTTCTTCGATAAACATGCTCATCGGCGGTGAGTCGCTGCGAGCACACGTTGGAGGCTTGTGACCAGCATTGCAGCGGCACTTGGCACCGGGACCAGGGTCGCAGAAGCCGTAACCATTGCAGAACGGCGTCAAGTAACTGGCCTGAATATAGAAGCCGCTTGACATCCAGCACGGATCGATGGATGGCTGCTCCAGAGTAGCAGCAGTGCTAGGATCGGCCTGGCATTGCTCCCCATTGAACGGTTTGCGAATTGGAGGGAACTCGAGGGCGTTGATGTACTTGTCTGGATCAGTCAAGCAGCCGTCATCGTCTCCATCGGCAGCGCAGTTGTATTTGGGCAATGGGCCAGCTGGATCGCAATACGCATTGTCGAGTTCGCGGTAGAACGTCGCAATGTTCTCGTCCATCCACTTGGTTCGTGCCGTCACTGCTTGCTTCAGCTGGTTCACGTTGTCATCGAAGCTGCCGTGCACGACTCCGCTCAAGTGGGCGCACTGAAGACTTGGCGTGATCCAATCGTGACACTTGGCAAGCTGGCGACGAATTGGGGCGGCCGCGTCTTCAATGAACGCCAGCACCGACGCATCGCTCCAGACATCGGCACGAAGAGCACGCCAGCGCTGCGCCACCAGACCAACAAACTTGTAGTTGCAGAACAAGCGACGCCAGAACGTGTGAGGAAAGTACAGCCACGCAGCTCCGTTGGCGCCCAAACCATAGGCAAGGTTGAAGTCCCACACTGGGCCGGCGTTGATGGGCTCGTCGCGGTCCTTGAAGTAATACGCGCTGCGACGGTAGGCGTCCGAGTTCAGGGACATCTCGGTGTGCAGGAAGTAGTCGACGAACGAACCAATATCGAGGTGCTCTTCCATCTGGTCTGGCTGGGTCATGTTGTCGTAGAGGTAGCGGTAGGTCAATGGCAAAGGTCCAGTCGCTGGGTCAACAAAGTAATCGCGCATTGTCTGGGTCAACTGGGAGGCCTTGGGTGCCATCAGAAGCGGGCGCTCGCCCGTGCCAAACATCGCAGAGTATTGATCCATGACCATGTTTGGCGAGTTGACACCGTACTTGAGCGGGTTGGTCTGCCATGCCCAGCCGCCACTGAGCTGGTCACGTCGGCACGTGTTGTCGAGCGGTGCGAGCCCCACGCGGTTCGGGCCGTAGGAGATCCGTTCCAGCGCCAGGTAGATGCCCTTGTACTGCGGCGTGTCGTCCGACGGGTCGAGCGCGTCGCGAATGAACACCACAAGGTGGCGCGTGCGTGGCGAGTAGCGCCCAGTGCTGCGATACAGCCACTGCGCCAGGTGGTTGCGCATGAGCGATCCGTCAATGAACGGGCCGTTGAGCACAAAGCTGCGATCGGCCGGGAACTGCAAAAACTCCTCGTCCTCGTCGAGCTTGACGCTGAGCTGGTGCTTGCCGAAGCGCAGACTGGACTGACCGCGGTAGTGCACGCGCGAGCCATGCATGGCCGTGCGGGTGTCATTGAGACAGTTGAGGCGGCCTTCCTCGCCGTGATCGACGACTTCGAGGATGGCCGACACTTCCTTGGTCATGCAATCCGGCGCTGGATAGCGCTGCTGGTTGCACGTCTGCGTCGGCAGGCGCTCGCCCACCGGCGACACCACGACAATGGGGAACTCAAAGCACGCTGCCAGAGAGATCACACACAATCATTCAGCCACCCATCAGCACAGACAGCCCCAGAGAATGCGAGATTGCGACCACGTACTCTTGTCACCTTCAGCTTGTTGTGCCTGCGTGGCCTGCAGCCACACGGCCGAGCAGGTCGCCAGCAGCAGCCCAACCCAGCGGCAGTGGCGTGTCATGGCGGTCGTGTGGTCGATGGCGTTGCGGGCTTGACTGAGTGACTGAGTAACTGACTGACTGACCTGCTGCTTGGAGTTGGTGATGAAGATGAAACGAGCGAACGCCGGAGTGATGGTCCTGGCACGCTCAACGGCTCCGAGATTTGTGAGGATGACCCCCCGTCGGGCCCCTGGCGACATCCCGCTGTTTGAACCCATACCTACGGTCTTTTACGTGGACCACCTTACGTCAGGATACAGAATTGTGCGAAGCGTCATCGATGGGTACCTTGTATCCATTCGTGATGCAGAAATACGTCCACGAGGCTGCGTCGAAGTGCTTCGCAGTGGCCAAGAACCGGTTTACGTATTTAAAGGAAGCCTTGTACGCGACGGACGTTGTGTTCCAACGTGCCAACGCACCAATGGTCGAACTCGAGAAGGAATACTGGAGCGACAAGCACCAGCTTCATGGACACAAAGTGGAGGTGTCCGTGAGGTGGAGATCCACGGCTCGACTCATAAGAAATGAGGCGCACTCGACAAACACGTCTTCGACGCAAACATTGACTTCCACAGATCGCAACTGGCTCATGGGCCATGTTGGTCAGCAATGGATATCGTGGAGCCGAAGTCGACGTGCGTGCTATCGGCCCAGCAAGTGACTCGTGGAATCGCGAGCCCATGGCTGGAGATCGCAGTATCTTCAACAAGTTTCTCGGTCATCTCACCGCTTTGTGGGAGGAGACTTGCGATGAGTACGCCAGGGATGTGAACGACGTGTACTTTCAAACCTGTGTGGCCTTGACGAATGTGCACGTTCGGTCGCATCCACCACAGAATGAAGATGAAGACGCGCACAGGTTGCATCTGAACTATATGAAGGATGTCGCTGACAAAGCGAACGCTAGCAGGCAAGCCTCACGAGACAAGCAGATGAAAAAGAGCAAAATGCAACTTGCTGCACTACGGCAAAAAGGCAAAGATGAAGATAGCGACGACCTCGACTCGACAAACGATCTCAGCAACAGTACCAGTTCTGACTGAACTGAGTTTCATGTTCAACTCTAGTCGACCATCTGTCACTGTGCTCATTCCTTGGGCGGGCGTCGCAAGTCATGCTGACGCCTCAGCAGCAAGAAGAAGCGTGTATGCTGCTGCTACACAGCTTTATTGATTCTCGTTGGCACTGGTGCAGTAGTGCTTCGTTAGTCAAACCAGTGATAAGATTGATATATGACTGGCGTGTCATGCGTTTGTTGCGCAAGATTTTCGCTCTACTTGAGAGCGAAAATCATGTAGCATCTGGTACGTTTTCTTCACATCTTCGGTGACGTCGCTAGCGTCTCGATGTCGGATGCTCCAGACCCTAGTGGACTGAAATTGTATCAATAGGCATTATGCAGTGCTGCTTTCGTCGTCATAACGTGGCAGTACGCTCCGCGATCCAAATGAGCATGATCCAGGTTGATAGCTTTGGACTTGAGTGGCCATTTGAGCAATCGTGCAGACCGGACACACCGTCACCGTGATCAAATCTTCGACACAGCTGCCTGGAATGTGCAGGCGGTTGCGGATCTGGCCACGTGCGTGGAGGATTGAGCACCAAAACGCCAGCAAAAGCAAGACTACAAGTGCTTCACAGATAATGAACCCAGCGAGCATCGAGCCATCCACAGGATTGGGCTCTGTCGACGGACCTTCACCCGAATTTATGCTCTGAACAAGCCACACGATGAAGAGCGCCATGCCCACAATATACAGCACAGGACTGCCGATCACCATCGTAGCAAACGCCAGCAGTGCCTTCCCGTACGAAGAGAGTCCGACTCGAGCATATATCTGTGCCAGACTGATCCATGGACAAACAAAACTCATGAAGAAGTTGGGCACACAGTCATTAAAGCAGTCGCAGAGGTCAGCAGCCCAGCGGCCGCGAACCACGGACGAGTATTCGGCACTGGGTTTGATGTATGATGGTACCTGTGCCTTCGACGAGTATGCCCCACTGGGTGCGGCAGTAATCATATCGGAGGTGGCCGTGAGGAGCAACTTGTGACGACTGGAATCGATTATGAAGTGACATGCTGGGTCGGTCACACCCAGCCGTGCTAGACACGATGACGATGATTCTGACCATCATCCTCGTTCTTCATCACATGATTCTAAGAAAAACGTGGGCTCGCGTGCCCATCGACAGCTGATGATTCTGTGGAGGGGAGGGGCAATGTTCTGGCAATCCTGAAGGCCAAGATTGCGATTGGCATCGTCGGTATGGGCCATTCACTCCCATGCCACCTACTATGTATCAATCCGATGCATGAATGAAATCTGTTTTCTACTAAATTTGCGCTGCTTTTGGGCACGTGCTGCTGACCGACTCGACGCTCGTGCAGATGCTGAGCTAGCTCACCAACGTCGGCAATTCGTATCGCGAGTTTTCCTTCCAACTTGGCAATCTCTCCAAGAAGAATATTCACGACCGCATTTATGCAAACGCTTCGGCAGCGAGTTCTGTCATCGTACGCGTCAGAAATCGGGAAGATGCTGTACGTACTCGTCGATCCTGGAGTCACATGAATGCACATTTCTGCACTGTTGATGTTAGGGATCATGGTAGTGATCCCTTATGTGGGTTTGCGTTTGGCTCTAGTCTCCGCTCAGGATTACGTGGACGATGTGTTGGTATTGCTTGTGCAAGTTTGCTCAGAAACGCAATCGATTAGATACCAATGCTGCATCTCGCGTCAACTGTGTGCTCCTCTGTCTCCTGTATTGTGTTGAACAGTGTTGTAGTCCGATCGCATCAATGACAGTGACCCAACGCTGATTGGCTGATTGGATGATGCCGCAAATCCCATTGTGTTGCTGTGGATTTCGTCGTCGAGATATCGTCACGCGAGTACATCGGTGGCTGCTGGTGAGTTAGGGATACCGCCGTGTGTAAGCACGGCAGAACATGTTATCGTTGCTCAATCACTGGGAACACTTCTTGTGGGCAGAATATCTTCGACGATGACGCTACCATGGCCCTTTCTGGACCATGGCGATGATTGCAGTTGCGGTCTTGGACACAGACGTGTTCTGTGGGCGATCAAATTTGCCGGTGCTTAGGAGATAGAGCACCCCAAGAAATGCATGCTCGTGGTCGGCGCCGTCGAGCTCGGTCGGCAAATCCACATACCGCACTAACAAGCTGATGAGCGTGAAAGCTTCACGGATGAGCTCGACGCGATCGCGATCTGCAAGCAGCGACTTCTCGGCATAACTCACACCACCGGCGTTGTTGACGCGCACCTCGACAGTCTCCCTATCGAGCAACTGCGCGAGGTGGTAGATGACTGACCGATCGCCATCTGATTCACTTGGATGGCCACGAGAATTCTCGAGAACGAAGCGAACGCCCGCGCTCGGGAAGGAAGTCACGATGTTCATGAACAGCGCGATGACACTGCGCTGCAGCGACGTCGTGTCTGGCGAAGTCACTGAATCGCGCTGACTAAGCATCCGTGCGCATCGATTGAGCAGCAGCGATTTCTTCGCTGAATTTTCCAGTTCACCAAACACGTCAGGAAAACGCAGCGTCTCCCGAAGAAGCCCAAGAGCCTTGCATTTATCGCGTGCCAGGCCCTTTGGCGCCAATAAAATGTCTTGAATCAAGTTGCCAGAGAGCAGAGGCTTGAAATCGGTCGGCGATGTCGATTGATTCAGGGCTTGCACGGCGAGGCCGACCCACACACGCAATAATGTCAGCCCTGAGTCGACGAGCACCGGTGTATTCAGGTGATTCTTGATCACGCGACTGATTGCGCTCAGTAGTTTCGCACGAACTTGCTTGAGTTCTGTCTCGTCGTTCACAGAGACACACAAATTGCCTCCAGCATCTCCGGTGCCAGTGGGTTGTCGTTGAAGCGCCAGGAACTGATCCAACGAAGCGAATTGCAAACCACACAGGCCAATCCTGGGGTGCAGCACGGTCGGTTGGCTCTGCGGACCCGCCTGAGATGCATGCACTGGGGCGGAATGCGACGCAAACAGCAGAAAATTGCGGAAGCGGTCGCTCACGTGGGCTAGGCACACGATCACGCGCATGACACTGGAGAGCACGTGTTCGTCCAAGTCTTTCGGGGAGGCTAGATACTTGACAAACACCGGAGCTAGCGCAATGGCAGACGCGCCGCCTGCCACCATCTTCGCCAGCGTGTCGTACAGGTCTTGCGCACGCTGCGATGCACCCGCTACCTGCGTCAGGTTGACTTCTCGCTCAAACTTGCGCAGTGTGGCCTGAACCTGGGCTTGCGCTTGGCCAGCGATCTGCGACAGCACGCTCTGCGAGAACGCGACGCCCGCCGGTGCAGCACTGCTGTTCACTGGCGCCGTTGACGCACTGGAGTCGACCGCCGCGGCGTCGCTGTCATTAACCACTGCAGTTGTCCCATTCAACAGCAGCAGCAGGTCTCGTGAGGCCATGCCCATGATCTTGGCCAACAGCTCGCGGTTTTCCTCTGCACAGCGCTGGCGGTGGCTCGGTGGCTCAGTCTGAACGACCGCGCTCGTAGTCGGCGCAGTCGAACGCGGTGTGCTGGGCACTGAGCTGGTCATCGCCATCCGCGAGTGCTGCATGAGCGACTGGCTGGCTGCCAGCAGCACGCTCTCCTGCTTGCGCTTCTTGGTCGCCAGCAGCCGCTTCTCGGCGTCCAAGCGCTTCTGTTCGAGCACTTGGCGCTGCTGCAGCTCTTCCACCTCTTTCCACGCGCGCACTTTCATGCGCTCGGCGTTCTGCAGCTGGTCCTGCATGAACGACAGCTTGGACTCGAGCGCCGCCATCTTGTGCTGCAGCTCCTTCTCCTTCTGCTTGCTGGCGAACTGGATCTCGGCCTCGACCGTCACCATGTTGGCGCGCAGGTCGAAGTTGTCGTCTTCGGCGTCGCGCAGCCGCGTCTGCAGGATCTGGACGAGCCCGTCGGCCTCGCCCTTTTCGCGCTGTAGGCGCATGAACTCCTCCTGAAGCTGCAGCAGCATCTTCATGTCAAAGACGACGTCATGCAGCTCCGTCCGGCCGTGGCGCGGGTGCTTACCCGCCGCATCTGGTCATGGCTGTTGCCGCCGTGCATCCTCGTTCACAGTGGCGCGTCGTTAAGTGCGCATTCGGCAAGTGGTGCGCACTTCCGACTGTCGTCGGTGGAAGAACTTGTTCAGGATGCAGCCCACATGCAGCTTGCGGATGTGGTGAGAGGTTGATGACTGTGAAGGCGTTGAACAATACATGAGCACGAACAAAGGTGGTTGGCATGATGGACATCCTGTGATGGAAGAAAGGGAATGAATATCCAGGTTTGCCTTGCTGGTGTTAGGTTTCTCGGTCACCCTGCGACATGCGCTAAGTGCGGTCGCTGTTGGTGGTTCATGCGCCATCCCACACCTGAGCAAAGCGACCACAATGGCCGAACAGCGCATGAACGATGCCGTGAACAAGATGGTCGACACGCTCGACCGCAAGATCTTGCGCGACGTGCAGGTGCGACTGACGATATCGCTATTTCAACGATCCTACAGTGCTCGTTTGCTCACTCGATGATGATGCTGTGGTGGTGGCGGTGGTGGTGACCACAGAAACAAGGATACCTGTGCAGCGCCAAGTGCCTCGATGACAAGAGCTGGAGCTCGGAGCAGCTGCAGTCGTGTGTCGAGCGCTGCCAAATGCCCATGGGCCAGCTGCAGAACCTGCTGCAGAACGAGATGCAGTCGTTCCAGAACCGTCTGCAGCGTGGGGCCATGGAGTGCCAGGACCGTGCGCGTGACGCCATGCCAACGTCGGGTAACCCAAGCGAAGCTCAGATGGCCAGCATCCAGAAGGACATGGAGGCGTGCTTCAAAAAGGTCGTCGACATGCACGTCAAGCTGCTGCCAACCGTGCAGAAGCGCGTGGAGGAAGCGGCGGCGCAGCTCAAGAAGTGAGTCGTTCGTCGCACAAATCGATGCTTTTGAGCGAAGATGACGTCGGGGCCATGGCCAAGGCGCCACACGACCGAGTTTATTAGATAGATGCATTGCGTCAATTCAGATGTTGCACAATGCTCGCGTTTGATTGTTATTGCGGCACGACCGCGACTTGGTTGCCTGCCATGCGCGGACAGCGCCAGTTAAACAGATAGTAGTACAGATCGCCATCGCCGATGCTGAACCGCAGCTCGTGCAGGAACTCGATGTTGTCCATGAGCTCCAGTGCATTGAACACATCGAAACCTGCTTTGACTGCCATGATCAACGCACACTGCATCAATTGCGCCAGCGATACGGACGTTGCCGCGTTGTAAAACGAATACGCGGCATTCAGCCGATCATGCTGCTCGTTGTCGATGACGGTCGACGGCAAATTGTAGAAACTACAGAAGTCCGTCACAGCGTTTGTCTCCGGGTCTTCCACCACGTATGAGTACACCACGCCGTCTCGCGGGAGCAACCAGTGTGCTACGTCGTCTTCGTCCATGTCAATCACGAGATCACACTTGGCCAAGCACGGCTGGAGAAGCGCTGCCACTCGTCCAACATCCTTCTTCTCCATCATGCGAAATCCTGGCAGCAGCGGCTTTGGTGGCAGCTTGTACATCTTGATCAACTGCGTCAATGTGATGCGTGGCGGCAACAGTGAAAACCCGGTCTCGACCAGCTTTTTCGGATTGAGGCTGCGGTGATAATACGGACAGCTCGCCACCGGTGTTGGCAGCTCCACGCCAGCCGTATACACGGCTTGCCACACGTTCTGGAGATTGACTCGTCGTGTCACTTCCTTGATCAGCACTGGTGCCAGTCGCCTGGCGCGCAGATCCTTGTGGACACACAGGAAGTTGATGACAGCAACGGGCATTGCGTGCGTGTACACTCGCCCACGAGCAGGCACGCCACTGATGAAGGCAACCAGCTCGTCTGTGTCTCCATTGCGCACGCCGACGTGCCACTCGGCACGGTACCCAGGCGGCGTCAACGCCCACCGCAAGAACGCACGTGAGTAGTCGAAGCGAAACATGTTGTCGTCGTCCTCCACGTAATGATCTCGGAGCAGCACGTACACTTCGTCCAGCTGCTTGGCATCCTGTAGGTCGATTCCACACCAGTGCAAGCCAGCGTGCAACGCGTGTGGTTCTTGCTGGACGTCGGCCACGGACTTGAGTGCGTCAATGGGACCGTGGTCAGTTGGGATCTCGTGGACGCCTGGCACCGGCTGCGTCTTCCAGAACTTGAACTCCGAGCCAGCAGCATCATCGGGATTGCTGTCGCTATTCGATTCGTCACTGTCGTCCAGCCACGACTGCTGGATCTGCTCCTGCAGCCGCGCATATTCGTCGTCGCTCATCAACGTGTCATCGTGGTCAGCAGCGTCCATCGTGCACTGACGCAGAGTTGACACAAGATGATACAAAAGCTGTGTTGTTGGTTTGTCTGAAACTGTGTTTAATGCAACATTACGCCGACTTGGTGGCTCGCCAGCTCAACTGGCAAGTTCTCGATGTAATACTTGAGAATGCCCGAGCCTTGACCTAATTTGAGCTGTTCCAATAGCATTGCATCGTTTTCCTTAATATCAAGCGTGTTGAAGACGTCACAGTTCGCTTGCTTCGCCATCACCAACGTCTCGAGGAAGAGTTCGTGCCGCGTCACAGAATTAGCAACGTTGTGGTACGAATAGGCCACGTTGAACGACTGATGGTGTTCGTTGCCAATGATTGTGTGTGGAATGACGTAAAAGCTGCAGAAGTCGGTCACTTCGTGCGTCTCTGGGTTCTCCACCACGAACGAGTACACGAAGTTGCCACGAGGCAGACACCAGTGCGCAACTTCGTGCTCGTCCCATTCCAAAATGAGATCGAACTTGGTCAAGTGGGCTTGCAACAACGTGGTGACTGCTGGGACGTCCTGCGCTGTCATGGTGCGGAAGCCTTGCAGCGACGTTGATTCTGGAAGCTCGTAGGATTCCTTGAGTATTGGCAGCATGACCTCCCGTGAATCTGGGGGCAACGGGTAGAACTCGATGTCGACGAGCTTCTCGATGTCGATAGGTCGATGGTAGTACATAGCACTGCTGATTGGTGTGGGCAATTCTGTTGCGGACGTGTACACGGTCAGCCACACCTTCTTGGCGTTCACTCGACGCGTCGCTTCCTTGATGAGCAACGGCGTCAGGCGCCGACCGCGGTGAGCCTTGTGAACGCAGAGAAAATTGCGCTCAGCCATCTCCGTCGACGTCTCGAAAACGCGCACACGCACAGGCATGCTGCCAATGAACGCCACAAGGGTATCATTGGCCACATCGCGCAACGCCAGATGCCAATCCTTGTGGAAACCTGGCGGAGCTAACGCGTATCGCAAAAGCTCTGGACAGTATTTGAAGCGGAACATTTCGTCGTCGTCTTCAACGTAGTTGTCCGATAGAAAGCGGTACAGCTGCTGAAGATCTTGATCATCCAGCAAATCGAGCGTGCTCCATCTGTAGCCCTCTGGTGGCGGATATGGAAGTTGACGCACTTCGTGTGCCTCATTCACCGGCTT
>NSDO01000122.1:22612-35787 GCA_002286825.1 Lagenidium giganteum
AGTTTCATCCATGCATTTTATCTTCGCTCGTAGACACTTTGCACGCAGAAAGTAATATATCGGAATTATGTCGGCAGATAATGGATTTGCGTTTGCTCAGAGATATTAAGCTTTGCACAATGGTCTCGCAGGTTGGTGGGGCAGGCTACAACGTCTAAATTGCCCAGAGGCAGAAAGTAGCTGTGAAAACCTAGATTTTCGAAAACCATTGGCGCGCACTGTATAATCTCAGTCAAAATAATTTGAGAACTATTCATTTTTCCTCGCTTTTGCTTTTTTCATCATAATCTCTTCTTTATGCTCATTGTAGTACATTTTTTGTTTAATCAATCTAGCTTCACGTGTCTTTTCATAGTACTTTCTATTCACCTCACGTCGGGCATCGAGCCTTTGTTGATCATTTTCATATCGTGGCACTTTTTCTTTCTTCTTTCTATATACTATAGTAGACAATGTCTTAAGATAAGATGATATTTTTCTATAGACTATTTGAACGCTAATATATACGGCATAGTTTATTTCTTTGAAGTCTCAAATCATTGTAATATCTCCAATGTCTGCTTGCTTTATATATCTCTACAAAATGTTTTTACCTCATATACATCTGATAAATCGTACACATGTTTACTTAGATTGTGTTTTAGGTGTTCGCATTGTTTGATTAATGCATAAGCATCAAAATCGGGTTTCATGGCATCGACTTCTGATTGCAATAGTTCATTTTCACTCTCCAGTTGCGCTCTGTCTCTGATTGTGATGATTCATTATCACTTTCTAGACTCTCTATCGCTGATTGTAATGATCTATTTTCACTTTTGATTTGGTCCAGCTCTGATTGTAACATTCAATAGTAGCATTCTTTTTCGAGATTGTCTTGTTCAAATTCTTGATTTCCTTGCTTTTATAGTTGATTAGGGTGAACTTCTTATGAATATGGCAAGTATCCTTGTTTGGTGAAATTAAACACTTCGCTCCGCTCTTGGTGATGTAATTACACATCTTTCTGACTAGTAGTAAATGCTGTTTGTATATCTTAGTATCTTATTTGTTAAGATAGTCATAAGGAATTATGCGTTTGAATTCGTTGCATGAGAGTTCAAGAATGAGTGAATTGTTGATGTGAAATGTAATAGAAGCATTCCATCGCTGTAAGTGATGGTATGGATGTAATGGATGCTTGAGGGTTGATGCGTGTGAAATTTGTCATAAAGACGGTACAAAGCGCTGTGGTTAGGTAGTTGGGGTGATTAGGTGTTCCTATATCGAGAGAAATTGAAACCGGTGCAAATGCCGCTTTAACAGTATATACTGACGGGAGAAGAGCAACAAGTCGTGCAACGACTCATGAAGAAGCGCCAGTTCAATCGACAGCTGAGTGGCTCATCTAGTGGCACGGCCTTCCGGACAGCGAGAACACGTGGGAGCGCGAGAAGACCATCAAGCGCGTTTCGCATTGGCGCGCACTGCTCGAGGATTTCCGACAGCGCCAAAGCGAATTCCAGTCCGGGGGATGTCATGACCTGGCTAGGTCACTGGCGCCAGCGGCCTAGCCGAGACAGGTCTGGTAGGAATAGGACGGAGGACGTAGGAGAACAGAATATTTGGTCAGTCTTAAATCTACCAGTTCCTACGCAAGTCTTCTCTTCTCCACCAGTGCACCACGTCGCCCGCCGCTCCAGCGCACGCTTCCGGCACGCGCCGCCCGCGCCACCGTCGGCGCCGCCGCCGAAACATGACAGCATCAAGAAGAAGGATCGCGTCGAAGACGCGTTCAAAAGCGAGCTACGAGGCAAGTATAGTCGTCGCAAGGGAAATCAACGGTTTGGCATCAAACGTGAAAACGTTGGTCAGCAAGGCGCGCGCGGGGACCAACAGATTGGACACGGAGATGATGCTACAATACGATGCTATCACTGCAACCAGCCCGGCCACAAGCGCAATGTGTGTCCGAAGCGAAGGCAATCACGCAGTCAAGGTAACGACGACCCATTCATTCGTGTTCTCAGTGTCTGGTGCAGCCAACGGTCCGACAACATGGATATCGGACAGCGGTGCCAGCTCACATATGTCACATGACCGTCGTGATTTTGAAGATTTTCGTATAATCGATCAAGGTTTGGACGTTGTTGTGGCCAATGGGGAGAGACTGAAGGTGCACGGTGTTGGCAGCGTCTGCCTTACACTGCCAAGTGGAAAGACGATGGTGATCACCGAAGTAATGTTGTTCCTCAACTGGATCGAAAGTTATTGTCGGTACCGGCATTGATTGCCAAAGATGTTGAGGTTGGTTTTGAGAAAGATGGATGTGTGATCAAATACGACGGGCTGCTAGTATCGCGTGGCACTCGAGCCGGCAAGTTGTACGTGCTAGAGAGTCAAGGCACGCCACCTCAAGGAAACTCAGCGCTGTTTGTTGACACGACCGACGCGCAGACCTGGCATGCGCGTCCAGGGCATGTTAGTCACACGAGAGTTTCTGGTCTTCAGGACACAGCATCAGACGCGCCAAGTAACCAAGGGAAAGCAAGTAACCTGGGCTATGGGTGTGCTTTCGGCAAGATGCACGCATCTGGATTCAAGCACGCGTGGGGTAGCGTGGTGAAGCCACACCAGGTGGTCCACATGGATGTTATTGGCCCGATGGAAACGATATCCAAAGGCGGCGTGAAGTACGCCTTGATAGTTGTGGATGATTGGTCTTGTTTCGTTCAATCAAGTCGAAGAGTGACGTTTTTTGCGAAACGCAGACCGGCCGCAAGCTCAGTTGCATCCGCACAGACAACGGAAGCGAATTTGTCAACCGGAAGGTTTGACAGTGTTGTACAGAGAGAGAGGAATTCAGCACCAGACCAGCGCACCGTACTCCCCTCAACAGAATGGTATGGTTGAACGGGCGAACAGGAACTTGGTGGAAATGGCCCGAATTACCAGCAATTGCCAAAAGTGTGGTGGGCTGAGGCGGTACTCACCGCTGCGTACACGTTGAATCGCTTGWCAAACACTGCACGAGGCGACGTMTCTCCTWACGAGCTGGTGTGGAAGTCGAAGCCCTCGGTACAGCACATGCTGTTTGGAGGACGCGGATATGTGCACATTGCGAAAGCACGTCGTTCGAAATAGGATCGGAAGTCTCATCGACGCATCTTCTTGGAATATGCGGATGGCAGCAAAGCATATCAAGTTTGGGATCAAGATGACGAGCGCGTGATTGTTTCGAGAACAATCACACTTGATGAACGACCACCATTGCCATTGCAAGATGTTCAAGTGGATGGCGCTAGCATCGCATTTGCGGTGGACAATGTAGAATGTCAATGCGAGGAAAAGGAAAGCAACGCTTGTGGCCAGCCAACACCAAGAGCGCACACAGCGCCAGGGAATCATAAGGTCACCGACATGGAACTGGAAAGTGACGGGCACGAGAGTGCGGATCATATGAGCATCGATGAAGAGATGACAACCGACAGAGAAGCAGTCGAACAAAATGAAGAAGGTAGCGATGCACGTTTAATGCAGGTCGAAGGTGTGGCACGCCCACCGCCCACGGCATAAGGCACGTCTCGAACAGGGGGAGAAGCATCCGACCAATTAGTATTCGGTGGCACGTATGCGATGATTCCTCGACATGACAATCAGATGATCCCAGTGCGGAGCGAGCTCGAACGTCCTCCGCGGGTACATGGCGTCCCGTTCTAGCGTCCGTGGTCAACTACACCAAACCCTTTGCAAATCCCGCGGCCACTACCGATGCCAACTCATTCGAGCATGAGTTAGATGCAGCCACTCGCACTTCCTCCATCAAGTTCGATCACGACCGGCGAGCTTCAGATTCCACTCGCGCTTCCGCCGTCAAGCTCGACCACTGCCATCAAGGCTCAGATTCCGCTTGCATCAACCCCAACATTGGAAAGAACACCGAGCGTAACACGTCCCAGCGACACGTCGTTGGACGAGGCACCACCTTCCAAACGCCTGCGTCTTGAAGATGGGTTTGAGATCGCGTTGTCCGCCATGGAAGTCGATATTCCAGGAACGTACGCGGACGCAATGCAATCTCCTCATGCCAAGGAATTGAAGGAAGCAATTCGCAGGGAACTCCGCTCACACCATACCAATCCCACCTGGGAAGCACTGCGAAGACCTGATGGAGTCATAGTTGTTGGATGAAAATGGGTATTTGCTGTGAAATGAGATGCGAACGGAAACGTCACCCGGTTCAAGGCCCGGCTCGTAGCACAAGGATTTACGCAGACGTTTGGCGTCGATTTCAAGGAGACCTACTCACTAGTTGCATCGCTCAATAGCATTCGCACGTTCTTGGCACTATGTTGCCAGGGCAAGTACAAAATCAAACAGTTTGACGTCGAGACAGCGTTCTTGAACGGCAAGTTGGAAGAAGTCTTCATGCAAGCTCCAGAAGGAACTGACATCCAACCAGGAATGGTGTGCAAGCTGAATAAGAGCATTTATGGTTTACGACGAGCAGCAGCGGTGTGGTACAAGACGATTCGGGAAGCGTTGCAGTCAATTGGATGCGAAGCCTGCATTACCGACTCGTGCGTGTTCGTCAACCGATCATGTTCACATCCTATCTATCTAGTGCTGTATGTCGACGACCTTCTCATTGGGTGCATGGATGAAGCAGAGGCGACGTTTGTAAAGCAAAAACTGGGGGTACAGTTCGTCCTAACGGAACTCGGTGATGTGAAGTATGTTCTCGGGATTCAAGTGGACTACAACATAAACACCGGCCGATCGCACATGTTTCAATCTCAATTCATCACCAAGCTGATCGATCGATTTGATCAATCCGAAGCGCTCGCGGTGCGCAACCCATCGACAACTGACTTTATTCGTAGCCAGACCAATAGTCCGACGATTCACACGAAGCGCTACAGGGAACTGGTCCGTTCACTGTTGTACATCGCCAACGCGACGCGCCCAGACATTTGTGTCGCTGTCAACACACTGTCTAATTTTTTGTGGCCCCAACGCAAGCTCACTGGAAGGCTGGCATTTGTGTGCTGCGGTACCTCAAGGGTACACTGACAACGGGTATTGGTTTTCATCGCCACAATCAAGAATTCAAGCCTACACGGACTCCAATTGGGGCAGCGATGTCGAGACTCGGCGATCGACATCTGGCATTTTGATTATGATTGCTGGTGGACCAGTTGTGTACAAGACCAAACGGTAGACAACGGTCGCGTTATCATCCGCCGAATCCGAGTACATGGCGTTATCAACGGGTACTCAAGAAGTCATGTGGCCCCGACAACGTCTCAAGGAAATGGGTGTCGATGTCACCAAACCCACGGTCGTCAAGGTCGACAATCGCGCAGCTATCAGCATGGCTGAAAACGACGGGTACCAACCTCGATCTCAGGTAACCTTTCCTTCGTGACGCCATCAAGAATGACATCATCTGTCTTCAACAGGTGCCGTCGAAGTCCCAGCTCGCAGACTATCTGACGAAGCCATTGGCAACACCACTCTTCGCAGCCCTGGTTTCCTCAAGTGGTGTCACTTCATGAAGATGATGAACTGAGGGGGCGTGAAAGGATTCGGTGTGGTCATGCAATGATCTGGTGAACAAGCGACAGTTCGAAATCACTGGTGTCAGTGTTAGGCGACAGCCCCGGGATGATGTTCTTCACGCAAGTGTTCTCCAATATACAAATACAGTAGAATGTATATGCACATGATGGTAGGAGCAGTCGTAAATGATAATGCTCACTCTAATTATTTTGCCTTCACCACAACAAGCGCGTTTCAGTATCCTTAGACTCCTGTTCCCAAACATCGCTCACAAGGGTTATGAGCCCAAAGACAAATCGTGAGCAATCAATATCAACATCGCGATGAACCAAACAAACACCAATCGACCCAAGTGAAACGGGGCAAATTGGATCTGCTTAAAATCCAATGATGGCCGCCTTCACTTCCCGCGGACTGAAGGACGTCGTACTTGGAACCGTGACCAAAGAATCGGCATCTCCTGACGTCAAGGCGAAATGGGATCGACTTTAAGCTCAGGTCATTGAGCTCATCATCGACGCGATTTCTGTTGCGCAATCCCAACACATCATAAAGTGCCTTGATGGCACGGCATTGTCGAAGAAACTTAAGTGTTGGGATGGTGATAGGAAGCTCAATACAAAAGCACAGCTCCTACAGCAAGAGCCTCTGGTACTTGGACACGGGTGCCAACGTCCATATAGTCGGCCTCAAAGAATATTTCATCAAGTTTCACCCATTCTCTGAGCATCCTCCAGAACAACGAATCCGTGGCGTGTCCAAACAATTTGCAACCCACTCAGCTGGTATTGGAACCATCAAGATAACGACAACTATTTGATGGCCAACCCGTACACTTCCAACTCAACGACGTGTTGTACATCCCAGGAGCACGTTGGAACTTGTTTTCCCCGGGCAAAGCACGTGATCAAGGCTTCACCCTAGAATACGACAACACCACCGGGCACTACGAGATCATCGATCAAGACCACGTCGGCATCACAGCGTATCCTGAGAATGGTCTATGGCCATTCCATGCATGCCCAACGTCATGTACACAGACAGCAATGTCTGCGATAATGTCAACGTCGCTTCAAGCCTCACGAAGGTTAGAAGAATGGCACAGCACCTTTGGCAACATCAACACCAGATATCTCAGCCAAATGGAAAGTGAACATCGTGTTCGCGGGGTGCACATCAATTAATTTAATTGTGATGCGTGTTACCGTGCGAAGCAACGATGCAAGAAGTATCGACACAACAACTATCGACGAGCAAATAAGCCAAACGATCTCGTGTACGCCGACTTGATGACGATCAAGGGTAACAACACAAGTCGACTCAAATACATTCTTGTGATTGTCGACAGTTATTCAACCTTCGTCTCCTTTTTTTTCTCTGACGACAAGACCGAAACCAATGCACGGATGCAAGAATACATTGCATGGGCCGAACGACAGCAAGATCGCAAAGTAAAGCGAGTTCTCACCGATACAGGGGGCGAGTTGGTAAATCTGGAGATGGCATCATGGTACCAGCAACATGGCATCGTTCACATCCAGTGTGGACCAGACGCACCTCAGTTCAACCCAACCGAACGAATGAACCAGACACTTGGCCACATGATGCGTGCCATGATGGCACACAGCGGCTTTCCACCTATTCTCTGGACTGAAGCAGCTCTCCATTCAGCTTACCTACGCAACCGTGTGCCTTCCAAACACAATGAAGGAATGACGCCGTATGAGAGATAGTATCAAGAGAAACCAAGCGTACGCCATCTTCGACCATTTGGAACTCTTGGTTACGCCTTCATTGCAAAACAACATCGCACGAAACTGGAAAAAAGTTCCGTCAAATGCTACTTGGTCGGATTCAGCGATTCATCAACCGGCTACAAGATGTATTTTCGGAAGCAGAACAAGATTCGCTTCGTTCCTGATGTCCATTTTTGCTCGACAGTCCTGTATAAAGACAAAGTCCAAACCAATGACAGCGGTGATTCGATCTCAATCACATCGGACCGTCCAGATAGTTGGTATAATCATCGTGACCAGAGTGAATGAGACCATTCCCATTCTCACCAGCTACTTAGAACAATACCTACGATGCATACCACGCTGATCCTGTTTCAGCACAGATAGACGTCGACACGGATACAGATAAGACAACGGCACCTGCAATTCAACCAGTTGCGAGAACTGAAGCAGAACCGATGGAGGTGGAACCAGACACCACAGCACGTACGTGAACGATGATACAATGAGCGTTCGTCGAGCAAGAAACAGTCGTGAAATAACCCGAACGTTGACAAGACCACGACACAGCATGACGACACGCAGCCCACATCAAGCCTTGAGAGACGCACTGTAACGGGACTGCTGTCAACTCCATTACCACAGTTTACACGCTGTGCACAATCCGAGGAAGCTTGCTTGAGCGAGGTTGGCCTCGCTCACTCGTCCTGATGTCCCGCTGACGTCAGGGTCTGCGTGGTTGGAGGGAAAACCAGAACTTGAGAGGTCTACTGTATATTGCCAACTGCTCGCGCCCAGATATCGCTTTTGCCGTGAGCGTGCTTGCACGCTACTTATCGGAACCCACCAATAGACATTGGTCCGGCATAAAGCAAGTGATGAGATATCTGGTATAGACCAAGGACTACCGTTTGTTGTATCACTTGGTGGCGTTGTACCCCTATTGAGAGAATGAAACGTTGTCTCATCAAACTCAACGTCCCTGCTGTAGACAACCGTGTGGGTTGTCAAGTCCAACAGTGTGTAGCCTTTTTTGTGTGCTGCAACGCCAAGGTACATTCGCAAGGTAGCACGTGGATCAAGCTTGTCACGATAGCGCTCTGGGATATGCACGTAGGCAGAGCACCCGAAAACTCGGATATATTGCATCGATGGCGTTCGGTTGTACCATAGTTCATACGGAGTGCGGGCATTGGTAGTGGAACTTGGTGTCATGTTGATCAGCGTGGTGGCATGGAGAATGCATTCCGCCCACAGCTGTTTCGGTAGCCTTCCTTCAAGTAAGAGGGCCCGGACATGTTCCATGATAGTACACATGCGACGCTCAGCAACTCCATTTTGTTCGGGGGTGTAGGCATTCGTGAACTGCGTGTGCGTCCCGTATTTTTCAAATACCAGCGTGCCAAGTTTCTCGTACTCTTTGGCATTGTCCATTTGGAGAATGCGAACTTCAGCATCATGCACGTTTCCACAGTACTCTACCGTGCGGACATCAGTGCGAAAGACATTGAGGGCTTTCATGCGGAAATCTAGGTAGCATTCGTAGAGTTCACTTCGTCGTTTTATTGGATAGGTATGCATGTACCTGGTGTAGTCATCTATGAAGACGACAAAGTAGAGGCAGCCAGCCAGGCTAGCCACAGGCATCGGCCGACAAATATCTGAGTGGACTTTTTGCAACGGAAATTGTGCACGCTCAACTATTCTATTAGCAGGGAAAGCGCTACGCTTAGACTTGGTAATGGCACAAGTTGAGCTAAAGAAAGGAGCTTTGGGATCTACGATCTGCACATTGAGGTCTCGAATCGCTTGGGATTTAGGCAGAGCCTGCAGAATTCGTATGTTAGGATGGCCTAGGCGTTTATGCAAGAGCATCACATCATTGTTCGTACCTGCGTGGCCAAGCATGGCTCTGTTTGAACTGGTTTACCCTGGAACTGATAGAGATCGGCATGATCCGCCAGCTTGGCATTGACCTTGAATCTCTGGTCTGGTTGCACAGCACAGTTGTCACGCTTGAATGCAAAATGAAAGCCGTCGTTGACAGCAGCAGGGACTGAGAACAGGTTGAACTTGAGTTTTGGTGCATATAACACGTTGCGCAGCGTCATTGACCGCGGCTGGCCTTTGGAGTCAGTGACTTCGAGGATGACCGTCCCAGTAGCTTCGATTGGGATCTCGCTCTTGCCTCCGACCATGATTGTTCCGTCACCCTTGCGACGCTCCATCATCCATTCAAGATGATGAGTCACATGGCGAGTGCAGCCCAAGTCGATTGTCCAAACTGGATCAAAGGTGTCAGTCACTTGAGCAGTGAGGCAGACGGCAGGCTTGATCGTGGTAACAATCGCGACATGGCCTTCTTCACGGCGTGACTGGTCGTAGCCACCTCGACCACCCTTGTTGCCACGGCCTCCCTGGTACGCGCGGTCACCATGGCGCGTCCTCGTACTTCCTTGACACACGACCACCACGACCTCCACGCCCACGGCCTCGACCGCGCCCGGTTGAGCCACCMTTGTAGTGGTATTCGCGAGCTGAGTCACGATCGTAAGGTTGATAGCGGCTGGCGTCTCCACCTTTGAACATGAAGTTCGCCGGTAGGACTGTTCCTTGACGCAACCGTCGCGTAGGTCTTTCTGAAGCACGCGGCATTGACGAATGTCGTGACGGGGTYRGTTGCMGTACGTACACAYGGTGTRCTGAGGCGCTGGTGGAATGGGCAAAGCTTGAGGGACAGCGGCAAGCGCTTTTTCGTTGCTCGTCGAGATACTCTCGGGAGTGCCYTTGGACAGGGTGTAGCGCTCCTGGGCTTGAATTGCTCGCACTTTTGCCTCGATACKCATCTTGAGGTCTTYGTACGGAATATACTTTTGCATGCCTTTCCAAACTCGGAGATCATCTTTCCAGGTTGGTGGCAGTGCATGAAACAGGTACAGTGACCGTTGCGCGTCCGTTAGCACTGACTCAGTTGCYTCAGACGCGGCTCTCATCGCGTTTTCCAGCTTGATGAAGAACTCGGTTAGGTCGGACSCTTCCTCGTATTTTAGCTCCATCAGGAAGTGCTGGATGAAGTATGGRTCGCCGTGGAAGGCAGCTCCTTCATACTTCTTGCAAATCGCTTGGAATATCTCATACGAGGTCGAAAGATTCTTGACAAGACGGATGTGGGTGTTGTCCATCGTCTTCATCAAAAACGCCTTCGTTTTCGCTTCCAGCCGGCGGAGTTCACGTGAGCTCAACGCACGACGCTTCTTTTTCGACTTGCTCACGTGCGAGCGCAAGGGCTGTTGGCTGAAGGGACGGATAGMAGGGAGATCACTGCTTTTCTTCGCCTCTTTCTTGCCCTTCTCCGCGGCTTCGGAGTCCGAGTACGGTTTCAAGTCATCGTCACTCTCATCGAAGTCGCCTGCATCGGAGTCAAGCGCGTCGGAATCTACTCCCACATCCTCGGAGGCCTTGGGCACCTCGTCGTCATCCGATACGTCGCTCATGTCGCCTTCTCTCTCGGACGAGGATGACGTTCCATCGTAGTCCTGCTTGGTCACGAAGCCAAGCAGGTGCTTACCGTCGAGAGCTGCGGACACGCGAGCCTTCCAGACGTCGAAGTTCGTGGCGCCAGTCAGGCGGGGGAAGTCGCTGCTTGAGGCTTGGCTTAGGCTCATAACCTGTTGATGTTCTCGCTGTCGAAAAGGCGAGCAAGGTCGATAACGAAGGAGACAAGGAGGAGAGAGAAAAAGGAGAAGTAAGATTAGATTCAATGGCTTGTGACCGAGTTAATCTAAGTAATCTATAGTATACAGTACTTTAATGTTTCATCGTTAGCACCAGTCATTGCACGGGATTGACTTTGACAGGAACACACACACACACACCCTCGATATTAAGTTATACAGTACGCCCAACCCTGTTGATGTCCAAAACATCAACACCCTCCGTCAGTGTCCCACTGGCCCCAATCTTAGACGACAACTGCGAGCTGACACCTGGTGCAAACACAGCTGAGAAAGCAAGGCTCGAGGCGACGCGCAACATTCGACATTAAAGTTGGTCTGCAAAGTTGTGTACAGACGTTGTGCTCAGTGAGATTGACAGCGCTCACGCCTGCGTGCGTTGCTTGTTGTTGCTGACCACTGGTCCAACAGACGCTGTTGGCATTGTGGAAGTCACAGCAATCGGCATCGCAGGACCACACGTCATGAGCACCACACATGCCATTGCAGTGGCATTACTGGAGTCATACCACGTCATGTTTCACTACGTGTCGGAGAATGTGGATACACCATCCAGCGTCCAACCAGCACAACTCAACGCAAAGTATGCCCAACAGACCTCTGCCTATACTATCCATGATGTATCATCCTGCATGACACCCGTGTGCAGGACGCTTCCGCTGCGCTTGCTGGACCCACGCACCACGCATGGCGTGGTACCCGTTGAGCATCTGGTATAAGTCTTTGTGGCGTTTGTCCAGTGTCCCCACTGACCGTGAAGCACGGAAAGAGCTCACACAGCTCGAGAAGCAGGACATGACATCGAAGATCGCAACCTCGCGCTTCGTTGCTTGCGTCTTTCAAGCGCAGACTGATGCGAATCCAAGATGAACAAGCTAGATGAACAATTCAAATGCTACTATACGATACGAAGACAACACGTAACATACTGGCTACCCAGCGCAAATGACTTCGCACACAAACTAGTACGTGCGACCGCGCAAATTACCGCCGGCTCCTGCTGGCTGGCCAGGAGGGTTGGCGGGGCCACCTCCAGTAGCAGCTGCGGTAGGTCCTGTCTGTGCTGGATCACCACGTCCCGCAGGGGCGGAAGCTCCTCCTTGGGCTGGATCACTACCAGCGGCAGGGGCGGGAGCTCCTCCTCGAGCTGGATCACTACCACCGGCAGGGGCGGGAGCTCCTCCTGGTGCCGCACCACCACCCATTGCACCGCCCGCTCCTCCTTGAGCTGGATCACTTCCACCGGCAGGGGCNCCGCACCACCACCCATTGCACCGCCCGCTCCTCCTTGAGCTGGATCACTTCCACCGGCAGGGGCGGGAGCTCCTCCTGGTGCCGCACCACCACCCGTTGCACCGCCGGCTCCTCCTGGCGCCCCACCGCCACCGAATAGGCCGTTCATGAGTGCTGCTTTCTGATTCAAGATCATGCCATAGATCGAACCCGGGGGAACGCCACCGGTGCCTCCTTGCGAGGGGTTGGCTCGTCCTGCACCTCCACCAGTGACCCCTCCTGCAACGCCTCCGACGCCATTGATGACTTGTCCTACGGTGCCAGTGAGACCGTTGAGGATGAGACCGATATCACCCAGGGTTTCAGCTGCATCGGCGACGTTGGCAGTCGCGTGGACGCTGCTGGGGGCGAAAAGCGCCGCCGCAGCGACCACAGCGAGAGTGAGCATCTTGTTCTTGAACAACATCATGGATCGTTGGGTTGTGACGTCGTTGATGACTGGTTTGAACGAAACGAGCGATGATGCGCTGACAGCAGGTCTTGTGGCCTCGGTTGCACACTGGACACGAGAGGAAGAGCTCGATGTGCTTGTGCTGGACAATTGGATTATGAACTGCAAGCGGTGAGTGAGCTGGCGCTCAGCATCCAAGTTGTATACAGGGCTGCGGAAAATTCAATTTTCTATTATTTTTGAAGGCGGTCATCCAGAAAATGAATAATGCAATAATGCGCATTATTCTTTCCTTTTCTTGCTATCTGCGCCTCGAATCTCTTGAATAGCCTTCACATTCCACATATCGCGGTTGAACAGTAGAAACAGCAGCACCTCCAAGGTGTCMGCGTCCAGGCTCTTACGCAGATCGGTGTACACCAACTTCGCCAAAGAAAAAAACCTCTCACACACGTTAGAGGTTGGAGGAATCCACCTTAGGTC
>NSDO01000122.1:36722-49736 GCA_002286825.1 Lagenidium giganteum
ACTTGGACCGACTTCAAACTGCTTGCACTCAGTGGCTTCACGAGTACTGAGCTTCTCGCCTCGAATAATCTTCACTATACCCGATTCTAGGGCCACATTATTGACAATGTCTGCATCAGGTCTCAACTTCTCACTCATCTCTGGGTACAACTTGTATATGCAAAAGGCCAACAGCAAACGAGCAGATGCCACCACAATAAACCTGTTCCTCGCATCTGGATGAAGTGCATGTTGGCGCAAGCAAGTGACGGAGTGCTTGACAACCTGTCATGTCTATCAGCCGTCTTTCGAGTCACATGGTGTAGCAAACGACGATCATTACCTCGGTGGGCTTTGTGCGCAACGGCGCAGTTGGGGCGCGAGGCAGCCAGAGGCACGGTCCGTGGGGACACTAGACAAACGCCACAAAGACTTGTACCAGATGCTCAACGGGTACCACGCCATGCGTGGTGCGTGGGTCCAGCAAGCGCAGCGGAAGCGTCCTGCACACGGGTGACATGCAGGATGATACATCATGCATAGTATATGCAGAGGGGGTCTGTTGGGCATCCTTTGCGTTGCGTTGTGCTGGCTGGACGTGGATGGTGTATCCACATTCTCCGACACGTAGTGAAACATGACGTGGTATGACTCCAGTAATGCCACTGCAATGGCATGTGTGGTGCTCATGACGTGTGGTCCTGCGATGCCGATTGCTGTGACTTCCACAATGCCAACAGCGTCTGTCGGACCAGTGGTCAGCAACAACAAGCAACGCACGCAGGCGTGAGCGCTGTCAATCTCACTGAGCACAACGTCTGTACACAACTTTGCAGACCAACTTTAATGTCGAATGTTGCGCGTCGCCTCGAGCCTTGCTTTCTCAGCTGTGTTTGCACCAGGTGTCAGCTCGCAGTTGTCGTCGAAGACAGAGAGCAATTGATGCGAGTGGGACACTGACGGAGGCCACAAACCCGCCGTCATATGGTCCATCGTGACCTTGAGAACGAGCGGCGCAACACTGCAACACAGGGCAGCAAGGTCATGCGGGACGTCGAGACGTGGAGAAGACCAAGGTTCACGATCTGAGGCAATGCACACGCGTGACGTGCAGAACACCGAGGTTCACGATCTGAGGCAATGAAGCGATGAACTTGTCGATGATCTGCGCATGGATGCTGGTCGTGCGCACCCTCCAGCTTCTGAGACGATACTCGGCCATGTCGCCGACGCAGACAGTTGTAGAGAAAAAGAGCAACACGTCCATATAAGGTGAAATACAATATGTACTCCTCCGTTTGGCGTTTCTTAAGTTAACTGAGCCTGCGTTGCCGTTCACATCTAGGCTGGCACGTTCCGCGTGAGTGCTCGTGCCTTAAGCATGCGCAGTAACCATTGTAATGTCTATCTTGGAAAAGTATTAATGTCTAAATTGTCTGGCTGCTTTAAGTTTGTTTTTCGTTGTCATTTACGGAGGAAAAAATGGCATAATTTCGCCTCGTTTCGCTTAGCTACTAGGAGCCATGACCTTGTCATTGTCTGGATAGTCTGAGCGCGCTTCCTGGAGCAGTGCTTGTCTACAGATGTCTGAATCACAAATCAACGTCGAAGGTAAATTCTGTTAAAGAATCCAAGATCCAAAGCGTTTGAATCCGGGCTCTTAGCTGGTTGCCGACGCATCGATATGCTCCAATCGCCTTCTTTGCAGCATGCCACTACTTCTTCATCTTTGTTGCTGACATGGGGCGATGTATAATCCTGCTGAATCATGATATACATGTGTCGATCACTGTGCGGCCACTTCTTGTTAATGGCTGGGAGCATCTTATCGACTAGCATTTCGCGCGCTTGCTCTCGATTCAGGGCCGCCGGTTTCGTCTCGATCACCTCACGCGGGTGGGTTACACTAGTGTTGTTTGGAACGCGAGTATATTACGTCCTAGATTGGACCTAATAACTATAAACAGAATAGGAAGCCTCCTAAGGAGGCCTCCTCCGAGGCAGCATGGAAAGCTGCCTCTCCGCCCAATGTGCAACGTCGTTGTGGAGAAAACTTGAGATCTTGTTGTGGAGTGGATATCCGTTTGTCCATTGCCCAATTGGCAGAGGCATCGGCCATTTTATTGAATGCAAGGAGGTGGTGGTTCCAGGAGACGCCCTGGAAGTGATCCAGCCTCTCCAGTATTTGGGCGTGGATGACGGGAAGGTGTTGAGCTTTCAGAGCTCTGAGAGTAGCCATCATGTCGATTATCATTATGCTGTCGCCAATGACAGCGAGCGCTCCGGAGACTTGCTGTATGGCAGCTTGCAGTCGCAAACTCGGTCTGGTTGTTGGTTGCGGGTGGCGGATGGTAAGCACAGCCGACCCAGGTCAGTACCGGACCAGCCGTGTCGAGTCGGACGAGCGCAGTCCGCCCCGCTTGGGCCAGGGTTCCCGCGCGCTCCGCCATCAAAAAAAGGAGCCAGGTGAGGACGGGAGACCCAACCGTTCTGGGGTACCTCCTCAAAGCCAACCGCGTCGTACAGCTTGGAATATGCTTCCTCATACGTTCCTTCTTGTGTGTGCCATTGAATCGCCCGAAACTGAGCGAGAGAGCGTGACAGCTTTTCATGCGTGGTCACCGAGGAGCCGTGAAGCACCTCCAATCTGACCTTGTAAATGACGTGGAAGACAGCAATGACTTCTGCTGACCAGGCTTCTTTCATCGGAACTGATGTTGTTGTAGGGTTGGGTTGGCTTAGAGCACGGCTCTGCACCACCCGGCTGGGTATTGTGGCAAAGTGATTGTGGGAGCTGCCGAGTGACGCCAGATGGAATGGTTGGATGAGGTTCCCGATGGTTCCGGTGTGGTTCTGTTAAGCACCGAGCTTTATGAAGTCCGTTAGAGGACCGCACAAGTCAGTTCCAGCTTGTGGCGTTGATGGAATCACCTACAGCAAGTCAAAATGTTGATGTCAACGCAACCTCTGGGTTCAGTTTACGACCACGGTGTGGAACAGGTCGAGATGGTTCCGGATTGATTTCGAGTGGTTTAAGGTGATCCTGACCCTGTGTGATACTGCCTAAGGATGGTTCAAGGTGCCTGAGGTCATAGAACCTTAATTTGGCAAGTTTGGTTCTTGATCGATTTGGCGCCTACGACCGTGATATGCTGAAGTTGGACATGAAGGTTCCTGACGGTTCCGGGTAGTTCCAGGTGGCTCTCGCATGATTCTAAATGTTTTTCGGACACAGTTCAAGTGAAGAACCAAGGATAAATTGCTGGAACCATTTGGAACCGTATCCTGCTACAACACCTACGAGCTCAAGACCAAACCTATTGGTACTACAGCTAAAACTGGCAAGTGGGGTGATTGCAAGGAAAAACGAGTGCGGGCTGTTCCAAGGGGTTTTGGACGAAGCTGATGCGGATCTGAGCCCGATTGGCCCAAGACGATCGGGAACCAGTCAGAACCAAGTGGTTGATCATGATCGGATGATAGACTGACGCTGACAAGAGTCGAGGATTGGTCGAGTGGGCAACCATGCTGATGTGATTCCAAGGGTGGTTCTGGGTTACGCCAGACCGGTTCCAGTTGGTTCCGAGTGTCAGAACCACCCGGCACCACTCGAAACCATCCAGAACCAGTCACCCAAGTCGACGGCCAGGATGGCCCAAGGTCTCCACAAGTCAAGTTGCATCCAAGATATGGCGATGATTCTGACATGTGCTCCGGGGTTCTAGACCATGCGGAATCGATCTGCGGTGGTCCCAAGTCTCAGAACCATCGGGAACCAGTTCAAATAGCGTAAAAGGGTAGTTTGGGTAGGTTCCTTAGTTGGAGTATCTTGGTTTTCTTGTTTTGGGTCGGATCCAAATCAGGTCCGCCCAAAGGGTGCTTTCGGCGGTTTTGGCCGTTCAGAAGACCAGCGCTTCGGGTTTTCCGACCTCGGAAAACATGGCTTCGAGACCGGATTGAGTTGAACCACAGTCCTGGGAGCCGGAACAGGCGTTTCCGGTGGTTTTGGACAAAGTCTTCGGAAGCATGCATAAATTCATAATATTAGTGCGTATTTGAAGAGAGCAGGTCCCTCCGAGCCTATGAGCCGAGGTTGATCCAAGCAGTTCCCGTTGCTGATAGGGTGGAGAGCCAAGCGTGAGTGAGTGCTGCACTGAGTTATGTACAGTTGTCGCCCCTGTGTATCAGTGCCAGTGTGTGGTTGTGTGCCTCCCCCACACGGCTTCCTATTTGCATGTGTCTGCGAGTGTGAAGAGTGCCTTTCTAGCAGTTATACGCGTTCTGACGCGTAGATAGAACCAATTTCCCGTGGAACTTGCTTATGCAGTGCAAGTTTCCGCGTGTATTGTTACTGGTGTTTGGTGTCTACATATTTGTATTCGCTTCCTTAGCGTGGTTCTTGTCCATAACCACTGCTAAAACCTCTGCCTCTCGACGAAATTGATCAGTTCTCTGAGCTGTTACAATACGACAGTATCGTGCGGGCTGCCACGTGACGACGCCGATTATCATCTCGTTCCTGTCGCTCCAGCACATAGTCTGTGTCCATCGTAGCCATATTGCATTTCATCCTGCTTGCGCCATGGGGCAATCCCACATGACATGGATGTGGTCCACCCGCGTGTCGTGGCAATTCGTGTGCGGGCATTTTGAGCCGTGCAAACGTCTGGCGCTCCCCGTCGGTGGCGATCGTATGTGAGTTGATGTCACGCCAACGCACTTCTTCAAACAGTTAGGCAGCGGCAGGTTTGATGATTGCCTTTATGCGGCGCCTCACAGTCTTGTAAGTTGCACTGGCTGGGTAGTCAGCAGCGAAAAAATGAGCTTCTTGGGTAAGCAGTGGGTGCATTGCGTGCGTGAGCGATTTGTCGTCGCGTTGGACCAGTCGGTTGGCTTGATCTGCGTGATAGATGCGTTGGCTCGCATAAACTGGAAATGGAGGTTCCATCGCTTCGAGTCTGCATATCGCCTGGTCCGTGCGGACGTGGAACTCGCGCAAGGAGCTCTGTGACAACAATAGTTGCAAGAAAGGCAATTTCGGGTAATTCGCGATGAGAAGTGTAACGAGATCACGAAATTGGGTGGTGTACGAGTTGGGGAATGGGAATTTCCGGACCTTTGCTGTGAACACCAAGCGGTGGCCTTCCTCCCATCACCAGGCCATGACCTCACCTAATTTGTCGCAAGCTTGAAAGCATGAGATGTCTCGACGTTTGAGCCCACAACCGTCTCCGCGAAGAAGGAAGTTGTACTGGCAAATGTTGCACTCCTCCAGCCAATTCACCGTTTCCGCTCCGTGTTCCGAGCCTTAAAGCTTGATCAAGTCATTGATTGGTTGAAGGACAGTGCCGACGTTGACGTGGAGTTCTTTATCGCGCCACCCGCACTGTAGCACCGACAAGGCATCCTGCGCCGCCTTCACCGCCCCTATGCCAGCGAGTTCCGCTGTCGATCTGTCTACGGTTTGTAGCATGATAATTGTACGGGCGCCCGTTTCAAGGAGCATGCTCCGATAGCTGTACTTTTCGACTCCTGTATTCGGCTGGATCGTCGTGGTGGTGGGCAACTGTCGTGAGATGGGATGGCGCAGCATCCGATGCACAGTTGAGGCCGCTAACGCAATCAGTTCGTGGTGTATGTCTGGGACGTTTAGGCCACCTTGAGAATGTGGCTGCGTAGCCCTGTCTCGCGCCAGCCAGCTTTGGATTTTGGCATTCGTGTCGAAACTGCAATTCCATACAAACGAAATCAGAAATCGTAGCAGAATGTCAGTTTGATCGACGCTGGGCCATAGGTGTCTCGTCACAAAGGTGATTTTTGGGACCGCAATTGCACTCGCAAGTCGCGCACGTTGGGTCACGTTGTTTGTTTTCCGGAGGGCCAAGGCAAGTCGAGCCCGTAGCTGGTGTAGGACGTGCTGCCATGCTGCCTGGTCCGTTATGGCAATCGATATGGGCACTGTTTTGGCAATCGATATGGTTCGATACGAAGTATCGATATGGTTCGATACGAGGTATCGAACCAACTCCGTTCGCTCTGGTATTTGTAGGTCGGATGCCTCGAGGGCTTAGGCTTGGATGGCACGATCTGTCGCATCCTGCGTATGTACCGCAGTGTCATCTGTGTACCCGGCAATGCGTTGTTGGTTGTCATCGTTGGGGGCGGGGCCGGTCAAGCACCTCCTCCGGACCATGGAGCCTGCTGAGCAGCGTGCAGCTGCTCTACATTTCATGGAGCATGAAATCGAGCACGAGAAGCGCGGTCGGGGGGCCGCGCATCACAAGAAGATCGACATTGTCAAACTCGACACGTCGACCTACAGTGGCTCGCCGAAGGAGCCGCTTCTGCGATGGTTCGTCGAGATCGAGACAGCCATCGCTGCGCGGGGACTCACAGATCCCGCGCTTCAAGTCGCATACGGCATGTCCAGGCTGGCCGGACGTGTCCGCTCATGGGCCTTCGGCAAGCGCTCACCCGAAAATGAGTACGAACAATGGACCTGCATGCATACGTGCAGCGGGTCCGGTACCTGCTGTCAACCATTGTGACAGCCCCAGTGGATGCCATGGCACAGCTTGCTGTGTTCATGGCTGGCCTACGAGATAGTCCGGTGAAGACCATGCTCTTTCGGAAATCGCCGGCGTTGTTGGACGCCGCCATCAACGCGGCGTTGCGCGAAGAGTTTGGACTGAAGCAGTCCAACCTCAAGGGCTTCCGCGACCCACCATCGGGTCGCAATGATGGCCCGGAGCCGATGGACATCGACGCSATYACTCCGGGACAGCGCKGGGRCAAGTCACGTCGTGACTTGTCCAAGATCAAGTGTTTCAGATGCCAGCGCCTTGGGCATCTGGCATCGAAGTGCCGAGCACCTGCTCCGAGCAGCGGTGCTCAAGCTGCTTCCGGTGGCAACGGTGCCCGGAAGCAGAAGGCAAAAAACGAAGACGGTCCGTAGGCGCCCTACGGACGGGCGAGAGGTGGTTGCTGCTGCAGACAGCAGCTGCCTGGGCCCCAGCGCACCGCCTGCGGTGCGCGACGTGACGTATGCGCAGCTTGAGAAGAGAGCCAGTGGGCTCATCTTTCTCAAGCTCAAGGTGAAAGGAGTAGAGCAGCCGCTTCGTGCGCTGCTCGACTCGGGTGCGTCGAACAGCTTTGTTCGCCTCGCGCATGGTCGAGTGATGCGGATGCCGAAGTGCGTCGCGCACCTCGACTACTCGGCATGTGGAAGGAGGACGAAGGACCCTTCATCCTCATGAACCTAGATGACAGGTGCGATGTCATCCTTGGAACGCCTTGGCTGGCTAAGTACTAGCCACAAGTCGACTGCGTGAAGGGCAGAGTGGTGTCGATCAACACCACTCCAAGCGAAGCGGATCATCGGCTGATCACCGATGATCATCATTGGATGCACATTGATCACGTGCATCCCCGCGATCGGACCCCAGCGCTCGTGGCGAAGCCGCGCGCAAGCCAGCAGATGACAGCGACCGATGCAGTGGCGTCGGTTTGCAAGAAGAAGGCGGTGCCCGAGAAGTGGCTCCGGCGCACGTCGTGAAAGACGTTGGATCAGTATCCCCAACGTCCAAGTCGAAGCGTGAAGCAGTGGCATCACTCAAGGAGATCCTCGAAAGAACCGATGGACGCATCGGTTCCAGCGTCGACAAGCATCTGTCGTCGCGGCGGGTCCAACTCAGGTTGGACCGCAATGAAGAGTGTGAATTTGGGCGGTTTGATCCCTAATTCAAATTGGGCGTCGCAGAGAGCAACGCGTCTCTGGTCGTAGCGCGAGCAAGTCCACTCTTGCTCGTCGCACTCGTCACAAGTCAGCGTCGGCAAGTGGCCGACACGGAAATGAGTCTGTGCAGGGGCCCGACTCCAACACTTCAAGTGACGAGACCATCGCAGTCATGGTGCCGGACAGCGGTGGCTGCCGCCTGCACAAGCTCCGAGTGGAAAACCCACCATCGGCGCCAGAAGAGTCGATGGCGCTCGAAGGGATGAGCGCCAAGTCCTTTCTGAGGGATCTCAAGCGAGGTGAGATCCTCCAGATCTGTGCGCTGCGCGCCACAGATCCATCAGAGTTTGTGGGCAGCACGTCCACAATGGACACGGACGTGCTGCAGGACAAGAAGACTGCGCGTGAAGAGAGATTCGAGCATCAGTCGCTCGAATCATTGAAGGATGAAGGGTACCCGGTGTGTTCCCTTGTCCAAGACTTCTTGGACATCTTTCCGGACAAGGTCCCAGACACTTTGCCCCCAGATCGTGGCATCAGGCACGAGATCGCTCTCAAGCCAGGAACCAAGTATTGCGTCACACGACAGTGGCCGCTGCCGCGTGAGCAAGTCGAGGCGATCGACGCGTTCTTCGCCTCTCGAGCACGGGCCGGACACGTACGTGAGAGCAAGTCTCCGCACCCGACTCCGACTTTCTGTGTCAAGAAAGCCACGGGGGGATGGCGCATCGTTCACGCCTTCAACAAGCTGAACGATGCGACCATCCCAGCACAGACACCTATCCCACGCAAGGACATGGTCATCGACGCCATGGCTGGGAGTACAGTGTTCAGTGCAATTGATCTGAAGGACGGGTTCTATCAGATCCGCATGAACGGGACGGACATCCCTCTCACGGCGGTGAGCACCCCAAGCGGGATGTCCTGGGAGTGGCTCGTCATGCCGCAGGGGTTGAAGAATGCCCCTGCTACTTTCAACCGAATGGTCACGCAGGTGATGAGACCCCTGCGTGCGTTTGCGAGTTCGTACTTCGACGACCTCTTCATCCACAGTCGCGCTGTGGTGACAAGACCGAAGTCGAGATGCACCTGGAACACCTATGGGAGGTGTTCGTTGTGATGCGACAGCAGAAGCTGTACGCCAATTTGAAGATGAAGCGCAGCAGGAGCGCGTCATCTCGTACCAGTCCCGCCAGCTCAAACCGGCGGAGCGAAATTACCCAGTGCATGACAAGGAGCTAGTCGCGATGAAGTACGCTCTTGTCAAGTTCCGAGTCTACTTGCTCGGAACGTCGAAGTTTGTGATCTACACAGATCACGCGTCGCTCCGAACGGCAACGCGGAGTCCGCATCGGAGTCAGCGGATGGCACGCTGGCTCTCGTTCTTCTCGGAGTACAACTTTGTTGTACTCTACAAGCCCGGCAAGCAGAACATCCTCGCGGATGCTCTCTCTCGGAGACCCGACTACGATCCTCGCGAGCATGGATCGTCCGAAGACGCACAATGTTCGTGCATCCGTTGTCTTCGCTCGGAGTCGCTCGATGGAGCGACTCTCAATTCTGTCACAAACGTATCGAGCCCGTTGCGTGAGGAGATCATCGCAGCGTACCAGCACGATGCCTTTTGTCGTGCGCTGCTCGGCCACCTGTCCGAGCCAAGCGAGACTTCAGTGAAGTCTCTGTCGTCAAAGGTGAGAGCGCGTTTGCATCGCTACGCACTCCAAGATGGCTTGCTGCGGCCGAACAACCTCGGGTGGTTGTCTCAGTGGACGAAGACTTGCGCCTTCGTCATATTTGGGAACAGAACGATGCCCCAACGAGTAGGCATCTGGGGCGCGAGAAGACGTTCCTCGCGCTCGTGCGCTCGTTTCACTGGCCTCACATGTATCGGTGGGTGCGGAAGTACGTCAAGACCTGCGAGGTGTGCCAGCGCACTAAGCCAGCACCCACCAAGCGAGCACCGTTGCGCTCGCTGCCAGTCCCGAGCGATTGTTGGAAGTCCGTGTCGATGGACTTCATCTTTGGCCTTCCGCCAGATGCCGTGCAACACACCGGCAATCCTGGTGTTCGTCGATCGGCTAAGCAAGATTGTGCATCTTGCTCCAGTGTCGCGTCTGGTCACGTCGGAAGATGCTGCGGTCATCTTCATGAATGTTGTATTCCGCCACCACGGAATGCCTGAAGAATTGGTCTCTGACCGTGATCCGTAGTTCACGGCCACGTTCTGGCGCTCCATCATGCGTCGCATGGGAACGCGACGCACTGCAGATGTCGACGGCCGCCCATCCAGATACAGATGGCCAAACTGAGCGAGGACGGGCTGCGTTCCTACGCCACGTCGTTCACAAGCTGGTCGGAATTCCTGCCCATGGCGGAATTCGCGTTGAATGACGCGGTGCATGCGTCAACAGGATTGACGCCATTCTTCGTCAACTATGGTCGACACCCGCGTCGGCCGGTGTCTATTTTGGATGGTGCCTCCACTCTTGGTGGGGGATGGTCCCAGCAACGTTTGCCTGCTGGAACAAGCGACGCTCCTGATGATGTAGGACGTGAGTCAGCCGTGGCTGACTCCAACGACGACGCGGCCGCAGAAAATGAATCAGGAACAACTGATTCCCACAACGACGCCACAAGCGAGCATGAGCCCGTGCAAGCTGGCTCACGGAGAGTCAGCAGTGGCTGACTCTCCCGTGAAGCCCCAACAAGCTCCGAGCGCGTCGCGACCGGGGCGATGCATCACTCGCTCAATGGCGAGAGCGACAAGTGTGTCGCTAAACGAAGACGTTGCAAGTGGAGCGGAACCACACCCGCTCCAAGTCCAAGAAGGAGAGAACAACGAGCCATCGCAGAAGCGCAAACTGACGTCCCCAGCCGTGACGTCATTTGTGGAATCGCGTGATGCAATCATGCGATTCGTGCGAGACTCCATGGCTGAGGCCATGGATCAACAGAAAGAACGAGCGGATGCACACAACCGCTCCAACGCCGAAGTATTCCGTGTTGGTGACCAAGTTATGCTATCTACAGCTAACTTGGCTCACATGCAGTGAGTAACTTGGGTTCCACCAAGTTGCTGCCGAGATACATCGGGCCATTCACCGTGCCTACACACTGGACATCCCGTCAGCGATGCGCTTGCACCCAAAGATTTACTTTGGGCGCCTCAAGCGCTATCATCAATACGAGCATCACTTCCAGCGCGACCAGGGTGGCTTGGTCTCGCAGTCGGTGGAGTCGCCGAACGCGTCGGCGACACGGTTGTCTTACTCCCGGCAGACGTCGGTGGCGGCGCCGCGCGAGGTGGTGGTGGGAGAAGAGTCGGCCCAGCGACAGGGGGTGGCATCACGTGAACGTGGCGCGGTGCAGCAATTGACGGCGCCAGCCACCTGCACTCGGCATCACTGGGGGTCCCTAAGGCCAACCCCAAGGTTCGCCATCATCAACGGCGACGCAGCAATCCCAGCAGCCGCCGTCGCAGCACTCGGTGCCGCTGGCGTCCAGAGCTCCGCTCGCACTTCGCGGAGCTCATTCATTAACAAGTGACGCTCGCGGCGGACGAATTCGACATGCGCCTGCGTCGTTCGCAGTGCCGCCGCCATCCTCGCGACATCGTCAGCCGTCTGTCGGCAAAGCGCCTCGATTCGTTCGAGACGCGCCACCTCCGTTGGTTGATGCGTCGGGGCACCGACGCGAGATTGTCGATCGTCGTGGACTGTCGTCAGCTCGCCGTGGAAAGCGACGTGCCTCGGAACGCGTCCGATGGCTGGGGTATCCTGCAGATCAGTATACATAGGCGCCACTCGCGACGATCCTGACGTTCTACTCGCGTATGAACGTCAACAGCATCTTCACAACGACGAGTAGTTGTCGGTCGCTGTGCGCGAGACTCCCACAAGATCCCATCGAGTCTCTCAATCAGTCGAGACTCCTTATCGTCCAGCGGTGCACGGCGCAGACGTTGATCCCAATCGTCATACGTGGGACGCATGGCCGCATAGCTCACGCACCCAGGGCAATGGGTGCAGCGCAAGTAGGAATAACAAGGGCGTCTGTTTCGTGCGCAGATGCGATGAACTTCGTCTCGCACCGCCGTGAGCGAGTACAAGGACCGATCGCGCTGCTGACGCTCGGTGGTGACTCCAATTGAACCCCGATTGTAGAGGACGACGAAGGCGTTCCAAACTTGTCAGAGCGTAGGACCCCTCACGCTGGTATCTTTGCCGCGTTCTTGGCGCCAACGTACGAAGATGCGTCGATGCACGTCGGCATCGACGCTGTCGCGATCATGAAGAAGGCTGCGATCCCAAGCATCCACCTCAGGGTAGCTTGCGTCAAGTTGGTTGCGTCGCGGCGGGCTCACGTCGCGACTCTTGACTGGCACTTCACGCCGGTCTTCGTCGCCTTCGTCTTCAGCGTGTCTGAGTCGCTCCAATGTTCGATAGCGATTCTCGTCGAGGATGGTCCACAACGGACCACCTCCCCCAAGTTCATCCACCAAGTCCAGCGTGACGACGAGAGATCGCTCGTCATGCACCAGCCGTTCGTAGTCTCCCGTCAGTTGCTTCTTCGATTTCCTGGATCGCTCGGTGCAAGAGCGATCCCCGCACGTTACAACTCCAAGCACCTTCGCGCCCAAGCTGGGAGGTGCACAAGTCGCGGAGTTCTCCTTCTTTTGAGTCGCTCGGTGAGCGACTCCGTGTACTTATCGTCGATCTTCGCTTGGAACCAACTCGAGGTTGGTTCAATCTCGTTCGGAGTGCAGCAGCACGTGTGCACTGTCGACTCTCTTCATGAATGCAGTGCGGTCTCAACGACCCCACTGCCACACGCCAGTTGCGCAAGTCGAGTGCCATCACGGCCTCACTTTCTGCGCCATCCTCGTCCACCTCCGTGACTCGCATTTATGTGTCGTCCGTACATATTGCTGTCGGTACAGCGGCTCCAGCGCGATGACAAATAGCGGTTTTAATGGCCTGGGCGGGACGTGTTGACCCGACTAATGGCTGTGGACTAACACCAGAGTGAACTCGAGACGACACTGACTGTTGCTGACTTGTGGCTGACGTGCTATCTGTTGAAGCCGTGAACGTTGATGTCACCAACGTCACGCGCGTTGCGTCTGAAGAGTGCCGTTTCCTGTAGCGCGGTTTGGTCGCCGGCTTCACGAAGAACCAAGATGGAAATCGCGCAACTTCTTTTCCAAAGCGCTGCTTTAGGTTCTTGATGCGCATACGCAGTTGTTCTGGTGTTTTGTGCTTCACCTTTAGTCGTCGCGCAACTTCCTTCCACTGAATGCT
>NSDO01000122.1:52843-64681 GCA_002286825.1 Lagenidium giganteum
TATTTCTTGACAACTGCTCCAGCCACGAATTAGTGATCACCGACCAAGCAATTCGTGATTAGACTTAGCCAATCAGAGGGCTGATCTCACTTATCATTGAGAATCGTGGTTAGGCTTCAAGCCATCACATACGAATTTGATTGGTTGACCCGCAGTAGGGTTAATTCCGAGGCTCCCATAGTAGCAATAGAAAATGCTTTTATCATGGAAAATCGGCGATAATCTTGGCGCTGGATGAGTTAAAGGCCTGAATCGAGCTGGTTACTGGGATAGGAGGCAGCGACTGGAAGCTGACTTCAAATTGTCTCGTGTACTTGGCCTTGCAGTTGTCGGGGTCTGTGGCGTGGCATTCATTCGTGGCGTGTGTCGTGCCTAGGCACTTGCTGCATGGGTGAGGCGACGTGCTGGATTGCAAAAACATGTCTCCGCGAGCCCGCAATGAGCTCGGCGAGGCGCACATTCGTAAGCGCCGTTGGACAGTTTGGAGTGCGAAAGGATAGCTTCCAAATTTATCCCACCCATTGGCTCGTGTTCCACAATCTCAAGGATCGGCGTGGAGGTCATTTGCTCTATGGCTTGTCGGATCTCGTCATCTCTCAGGTCACTTGCCCCCAGCAGATGAATTTCGAATACCAGTCGACGTGACTGCTCGTTCCATCCCTTGTCCTGAGCTTGTTTGAATGTGTCGTCGCGTAATAGGTGGAGAGTGCGGCCTTCGATTGGAATGGATGCACCATCCCATTTGTCACGCAGCTCTCTTGTAGCAAACCTGAGTTCCGTGAATCGTGAATGCAGATTGCATCGGACAGTTTGGATATCGATTAATAGATCTTTGGCTTTCGCTATGGAGTTCGGGTCCGGCTTGTTTCTTGCACGGATGGCTTCGAAGAGTGCTTTCTTGTGATTAGCCTTGGGACTGTGCAGCCGGTCAGGCGTGTGACAGAACAACTTGTGACCCAAGCGTTGTTTGCGGTACGTCCCGAGCGCTGCTCGTTCCTTGACAGACATCGTCTTAAGCACAAAAGCTGGAATTCCGTCCGAGGACAGCTGGTTTTGGCTCCATTGGAACAGGAGAGCCCACTCCTCTTCTGTGGGTTGGCGGAGTTGGCCTTCGGGAAGGATTGTGAATCGCGCCCGATCATACACCGGATCGGATGGTGGACCTTCTTGGCGCCCCAACATTACAGCGGGGAGCTAATTGGCCCAAGCCCGCTGCAGCCTTGCCGAGGTATCTCCTTGCTGAGTGGCCTTCGCTTCTGCCGTTAGCTCGCGCTCGCGCTCTCACGCCTCTCTTTTGCCGCGCTGCGGCGGCATGCTCGTTTTCCTCCCGCTCGTTCCCATGAGGATCGAGGGGGCCCCGCGGCCTTCCTACCACGGGTCCGCGACGAGTCGCGGATGTTCTGAGCTGCTCGCCTGTTCCCGACCAGGCGAGTTTGGAAGTGACGCGGGCGGTTCACACTACTTGGTTTCTGGCGAACTAGACGGTGTTGGCGCCATTTTTTGGTGACATATTCGTCGATGACAGGCCATATTCCAATCTTTCCATTCCAACCATTTCGAGGCCGTGCAACAGCGCATAAGGTCATAACCTTCGTAATTTGTGTCTTGTTTTGCATATACTGATAAGGTGCGGCTTCGGTGTCACTTTTGGCTTTGTCTGTCATGACATAAAGCTGCAGTCCAATCTTGCGAAGAAAAAACCACTCTCGTTGATGTGTACGGTATCCTTCACGTCCTCGAACACAAACAGCTCGTCAGAGAAAGGTCGCAGATAGGATGTACAGAACCCAAATCGCATCAGCTTATGGTCCTGGGTCAACAGCGGTCTTGTGCGTGTACGAACTCAAATGATGTAGCCTTCTCGAATTAGTGTCGCGAGTTGCCAATTTGTCACGTTGGGGGCGACGCTGACTCGTTCTTTCGAGTACATTTACTGCACGAACACTCTTTGCAGCCTTGACCCGGTCGAATTTTTCCGACAGCGCTGCTGTGCCACGCATTGCTGGTCGCCGGGGGGCAAGCTTGCCACGCACGCTGATCCCAAGGAGCTCTTGCCGGATTGCTTCCCGTGTTGTGTAAGGCATTTTCTGCCCCGGCATGTTTGCAAAGGCGCGCTTGTTCTCGAATGGAGTCGGCGAGAGGCGCCGGCATCGGAGCCAGTGGCACCATGTGTGCTGGAGACTACCCAGATGGTTTTCAATCAGACTCAATTTTGCAGGTCTTCAACGAATAAAAAATACGGAGAGTAGTACAGAATCACATAGCGCAATTTTAGTTATTGATGTATGCTTAATGGCCAATCACATCTCGTGTCCAGGGAGTTCATTTTGGCCAATCAAGCAAGCCGTACTCACGGGCCTGGCCTCGGTTCGTGGCATGCCCGGAAAAGCTCACCTTTTCCGCTCGATTGTCTACCCAAAGCCCATCAATTTCAAAATCGAGCGCGACAGCTGCCGCTTCTTCGCTGCACTGTCGTTTGTAGCGCTGATCGTATTCATCAAGCGCCTTATCCAGGCATCCAAGTGTTGGACCAAGTGTTGGAGACCACGTGAGAAGTCCACTGCAAGATGAAGACTGAGATGCATTCAAACAGCCTACGCTACTTTAGACTCTCTTCGAACATGCAGTGGTTTTGCCTGGCGCAGCCGGCTCCTCCTCAATATGCAACGGCCGAGTTCCAACGGCCATCCGGATAGGTGTATCCGGATTCATAATCCAACACGCCTTCCTCGAAATGATCAACTTCGAACTTTGGCCGGTACTTCTCCGACGCCCATTATTACGCAGATCTTACCCAACCTGTTCTTATCAAGCGGTTTTGTGAACGCGTCACCTCCACTCACCTTGACCAACTTGATCAGTTCTCATTGGACTTGGTCACGCACATAGTGACATCGCAGTTCGATGTGCCTGGTCCGTCGCGAATATGTTGGGTTGGTTGCCATGGCCAGTGCGGCGCTGTTATCGATTCCGATCACAGGTCTCACGGAATATCCAGGCAATATTTCCAACAACATGTTAGCCTGCCCCGTTGCTTGCGTCTTCCAAGCACAGACTGATGCGAATCCAAGATGAACAAGCTAGATGAACAATTCAAATGCTACTACCGTAATGAACGGTCAACCTGCAACGCACACCAAGGTGCAACACGTGCCGTGCCTGTGAGGAACACACCCCTTCTGCCTTTATAAGCTCATATTTTAGTAGTACTTACTCACAATAAATGTTTATAGAGGTATGATGGCGGGAAAATGGCACTTGGCTTGAAGTTTGTATACTGACATGAAAACTGGTTTTGGAAGCCGTGCCATGTCGCCCAAAATGGTAAGCATAAATAGGGGCAAAAATATACTATTGTCAGCCTGAGGGTACCTCCGCGGTGAATTCCGTGGGCGTGTGGGTAAGTTTGCGAAAGGCGGGATGACTATGCGTGGTCAGGGGTGAAAGGTTAGCAGGGGACTTCTACAACTACGGTTGCGCAGGCTTGTCCTGTAGTAGTGCGTTTTAATATTATTTATACAACGGCTACTTCTCTAAATTGCTGGCGCTCTTCTTCTCGCTGTCTTCCTTCGACTGACAATTGATGCTCCGGTGAGGCTTGCCAATCGTCGTCTTCATCTTCTGCCACACTTTCTGCTGCATCTTCTGCATCTTCAATCGGCTCTGGCATTGCGAAATTGCCGTCTTGGTTTCTTGGGCCGATCGCCATAAGCCCTGAGCGCAGAAATCCGTTGCTGGAGTCACAGAAGACCACGCTTCGTGAACAATTCTGGCAATTCGCTTCCGCTTCTCGCTTGTTGTCTCACAAAAGCCGTCGCGAATCGTCAGCTCCAGATACCGCCGATGGCAAATGTCCCTGAAACTCTTCATCACCGCAACGTCCATCGGCTGGCTGATGCCTGTGCAGCTTGGAGGCACAAACTCGACTCTTCTCTCGCGCTCAGCGTCTAAGATCTCGCTGACTTGAGCCATCTTGTGGGTCTTCAGGCTGTCTAGGATCAGGAGAGACGGGAAGGAGACCTGCGGACGAAACACATTGCGAATCCACTCAACCATCACATGCTGGTCGCAATACGCATTGGTTTGGACGGTGAATACGACGTTTCCCAGTTGTAGCTGCTGGCCGAACGTAACTCGTCGTGGACGCCTCCTTCTGGGACGCCTGCGAACACGATCATTGGCAGCATCTTGCGCCCGGTAGCGGAGAGAAAGATGCTGGCACGCATGGTTGCTGATCCGTTGCAAACGTCAACATTGCGGGCTCCGACAAACTCGACGGTGCTGTGGGGCGTCATGTCAAGAAACAGCGCGGTCTGGTCCATGTTGAACACGTGGGCATAGCGGTCAATGTGCACTGGGAAGTACATTACCGTTTCAATGGTGCTCCTGATGACATGCCCAAACCTGTCGGCGAGCTTTTGAAGGTCCGTGCGCCGCTTGCTTCCCTTATGCGTGATGCGCCGCAGGGTCAGCTTGTTGCGGGCCATAAAGCGCTGGATGAACATGCGCAGCGCATCGGCGCTGCGCTCTTGGACAAANAATTTGATTGGCTGACCCGCAGTAAGGTTAATTCCGAGGCTTCCATAGTAGCAATAGAAAATGCTTATCGTGGAAAATCGGCGATAAGCTCGGCGCTGGGTGAGTTAACTCGCTTGATAACACGCGTTCTCGTTCTTCGTTTACTTTAACGTGCCCTCAGCTTAGGTACGGGGGGTTAGTGAGAGTCTACCGCTTCCTGCCGCGCTCACCTGCTCTGCCTGGCCTCCTGCAGTGGGCTCAGGGCACTTGGGGGAGACGAGGGACTTGAGTGGTTGCTGGAAAGTTTGGCTCTGATTGTTCTGTTTACTCTGGACCTCTAACATCTGGTACTTGATATACTGTCCTACCTGACCTATCCCATATGGGAGGTATTGATGAAGTAGATATACTGGTATCGTACCGGAATATATCTACCGACCCCCCGAAATATAGTACTTATTTATCTGCTACCACCGTCGAGGATTCGCGGAAAGTTCCAACGCCACTTCGCCACATGAGCCTGACGGCATCGCGCATGGCCACCATGTACAGATAATGTTGGTGCCACGAAAACTTGGAGTCCTACTTTGCCGTGACGAGTCGAAGGGCTTGCGCGGGCGTCATGCGCACTTGATATGTTTCCGCGAGACGATCGAGGGCATGCCACATGACCGGGTTCTTATATCACCATCAACCAACCTGGCTCTGGAAGTACTTCCGTGCCTGGCCGTCGGGGTGGCGGGCGAGGCACTCCATTCTTAGCTCTTCGCTCCATTGGGATCCTGATGCTATTTCGGCAAAGCCAAGGGCTCTCACGCATCGTTTCCCCCACGTGAGGAAGCTTGCCCCGAGGCCCTTACAGAGTTCCTTCCCATCGAAGGGCTCAATTTCGAGCTTGAGCTGCTTTGCCGTAGGGACTCGCACTTGACGAATTTGTTCTTGCAGAATGCGTTGAAAGACGGACATGCGCGTCGGTTGTGGTGCTGATGACGTCCACGGAGCTTGCTACATATTAGGTGGTGCTGGTGGCATCCATGGAGCTTGCGGCACAAGTTGTGGTGCTGGTGGCGTCCATGGCTGGAATGGAACATCGCCGTCAAGCGATTCCAATCGGAGTCTTGACCGGATCGGTCGGTCGCCCACGTAGGCAAATTTGGCTGTCTCGGCAACTCATCATCCGCCATGCCAGAGGCGTTGGGTAGTATATCTGCTTCGAGCCGCTCCAGAACCCTTGCAAGCACGTCGCCTTCAGCCGGTTGCACGCTGCGCGTGTGTTCTTGGCACTTGGCCAGAAATTACCATCCTGTCTCGCTGTCGTTCTTCACCAATGACAGTCTTCGCCTCCGAGTCGAGCGTTCTTGGACTGTTCTTGAGACCTGTCGGTCTGGACTTGCTCGCCGAGGTGACCCGTGTTGTGACATAGAAGACAGAGCTGAAATAGAGATTTGTGTATTACCGTAGATATGTGCAACTGAATGAAAGGATTGACGGCCTACTGACTCGGCGACGACCTACACATGGACTGGCAAGGCGCAGTTGCTTCCAACGTAGAAACTGCGATATTCGAAGACGCGGACAGGTGTCGACCTGGTCTTCGACGATGGAAGCAGCTGCTGCAGCTGATCCGCCGATCTGAAACCAACGGGACCACGTCACAGCCTTCCGACATCTTCATCATATCGAAGTTATGTTGATGTCGTTTCATCAACACAGCAAGGCACCCAAGGGCACCAAGCCATCTTGCCAGCAAGGAATCCACCTCGTCGATGATGCGGGGATGGATTCCAGGAACGTGAACAATGGCGCTGTCGCTGTGACCATCGACTGCGATCACCTTGTACACCGTTTTCTCGGGCAACCCAGAATCTTTCCTCTTACTTCGACGCGACGTGTGCAACCGTTATGACTGGCGAATTTGAACACTCGTTTCTTGATTTTCTTTCCATACCTGCAGAATACGTCAGTCAATCATAGATGCACAGTCATGGAAAGGCTTACCGATGAAGCGAGTGATAGCGAAACCCGACAACACTTCGTGCACACTTTTGCGCATCGTCGACCGTCATGTACGTGCCAAAGCCTCCACGTGGGTGTCAGTCATCATTGTCTCGGAGTCGCTTGCGATTTCGTTGGACACCGCGCGCGGTTGCGAGTTGTGCGTCTCCTTCCGTTGATGGCTGGCAAGAACGTACCGACACCAAAAATGTCCCCACACGTCACATACACGCATCAATTCATCCATGACCTCACCATTTATCTGATTGGTAGACGGATGTAAGTGAGTGATCGTCGGCCCCCTCACAATTGTGGTCGCTTCGCTGTGCGCTGGGGCGTCCATCCCTTCAGCTTCCTGTGTCCGCCGAAGAGCACGCACGGCAATTACTCAAGATAAAATTTTCACAAGGGACGCATTTGGGGACGCGTAGAACGAGACGCTAGTATCAAGTATGAATAGCCATCAATTGTGGTTTATATTGAAGACCTGCCCCGTACCACGCCACTGGAATATGCAACGTCACTCATCAACATCTCTGGAGCTTCCATCGCTGTGTATATAATGCTCATCGCTCATTGAGCAGGTGTTAGTGCTTCTTATGACAACCACGACCGCCAGCCACGTGCAAGCACTTGGTGCTGGGGAAGATCGACATGATGTTGACCATCAGCGACCAGCACAGTGCGAAGATGAGGTAGCAGACCGTGAAGATGCCCATGATCTTGCTGGATCCACCGTTTCGGCGCAAAGCTTGAGTCTCTGCCTTCTGTCGCGGAAGCAATGGCAGGAACGCCAGTGATGTCAACTTGACGGCGTTCATGATCAAAATCGTGTACGTCACGTCCATTCGCACAGCATGGGTGTCTTTCTGGATGTCGGCGTTCGTGACCTTGAACTGCGCATTTACGTTCTTGGCAATTGTCTGCGCCATTGGAATCGACAGATTGGGGACTGTGGTGATGAGGCCATAGATGGCACCTTCGTTGCCCATACCCGCGAGTTCCACCACGACGTACGTGCCGATGATGAACTGGATGCCGGACGGCAACTCCTCGACCACAGGGACACCAAGCCAGAACCACTGCGAGCGCAGAATGTCCCAAGTGGCCAACATGGTGACGAGCATGTCAAAGCTCACGATCAGTACCAGCGTGACGATGGCCATCGTGCGCCAGTTCCAGTGCAGACCGTATATGCCCGTCGCCCACAGGGTGATGGCAAACACGATGCGCCCAAAGATGGTGGAAAGCTTGTCATTGAGGTTGGTCGCCTCGATCCAGTAGCCTTGGATAGGATCCGACGCCACGTAAATGAAGTTGTCGAAGACGCCGGCAAGGAACTTGTAGCCGATGATCTGGTACACCGCGCGTGTCTGCAGCAGCTCCCAGAACTCACTCATATATCCACGGAACGATACGCCGGCGGAGCGCTCTTCCTTGATGAATAGCCACGTGATAGGCAGCACTGGAACCAGGAAGCAAGCGAGCACTAACATCAGCTGCGGGAACGAGAGGGAGAAGCTGAAATCACCGCCGTACGCGTGGCCGTTGAACAGGAAGCCAGAGAGCACCGCGGACAAGGTCAGGAAGACTTGGCGGGTCAAGTAGATGGCCGTCTGCGTGCGGCCACGGATGGCCTCTGGTTCACGCTGAGCCAACTCGCAAACCACACCGTCAGCTGCGACGTCAGCGCAGACGTAACCCACTGCGGTGAGCATCATGAGGATGATGTACTTGCTGCCGTTGTCCGGTGCGTCCTTGTTAATCTTGGCAGCAAGACCAGGAGGATACTCCGCTGGCTTCATCTTGATCATGCTTCTGTCGGGCCAGTACGGGTCGCCAACCTTGCAGGATGCCATTGTGATGAGCATCACGAGTGCCACGGTCCAGCCGATGAGCATGTATGGACGACGGCGGAATCCGAAGATGGGGAAGCAGTCCGAAACGATACCGTAGAAGACCTTGAAAGACCACGGGATGTTCATGAGCACCTTGGCCGACACGGTCTGCGTGCCTTCCATGTTGAGGTAGTTGAGCAGGAACGGATACGCCGTGCCTGGCAGCGTGCCGTAAACCAGACCAATGGCCGAGTACTGCACGAGGAGACCGAAGTAGTCGCGACTCAACAGGTTCGGGGCGCCACCCTCACGGAGAGCGCCACCTTCGATGTCAGGCGTCTTCATTTCGTCGTAGCCATCCTTCTGCTTGATGGTGCTGGAGAGGTAGGACGTGCGCTCGAGCACGTCGATCTTGTTGCTGGCCATCGTCGACGCGAGTCCGGTGTCTAGCGCTGGTACAACGCGGAGCGACTTGGTTGGAAACGGTCAAGAGCGAGAATGAGTACGTGGGCACCACCGTGCACGCACCACCACCACCAGCAGCTGATCAAGCAAGGCAACCGATTACCCTCACTAAGGCGGCCAAGAGAACGACATGGCGAAGGCGCAAACATTTGATCGATCGGAAATGATTGCGGCGACCATCAGGACGACAAAGAGCGGTTGCAATCGCAGTGGAAGTACACAGCAAAGCCGATCCACTTCCCAGCCTCATCATCAACGACCGCGGATGCACATGGAACGGCTGGCGACAGGCTCCAGGAAGGGCAAACCATCACTTCATGTCAGCACAACACGAGCCAGGTATGGGAGGGTATTGAAGCTGATGGGTATATGTAGGAGGGAGGAATCGTAAGGCTTCCGATAAAGAAAGCTGGGATAAATTGTCACAAGTATTCCGCCCTGACTCAGATGGTGCAAACATTTCGCTTGGGGACTGATGGTGGCGCCCTTCTTCGCATCTCAGGACTGGCTGCGTCCAACAGGATTACAGGCTGGAACGAAGTGGACAGCGCTGCAATGCTGTCAGACACGTGGATGGATTCTGCAGATGCACACACCGCAAGCCCAGCAAGCTTATTCGGCTGGTGGGAGCGTGGGTGGAAGTGCGAAATCGGGATGATGACGTACGCGGAGAGACCGTGATTACAAGAATGGCCCCGTGTTTGGACTATATGAAGCGAGATCGATTCATCGACGATCACCGTGCCGATGGCATTCACCCGCGTCACCATGCAATCGTGGTGGTGGCTGTGATGGCGTTTCATTCCCAACGTCGCTGTCGGTCCAGACTGGACAAGTGGGCCAATATGAACTGGAAATTCCATTGCTCTTGGTCCACTCAAGCTCGGACCCAACTCGAACTGGTACTACTTGGTACCAGTGTTCTAAACCTTATATTCCAAAGCTCAAATATACTACTTGGTATATTAGAGCTTTGGAATATAAGGTTTAGAAGGTCTCACGTGTAACCGCAGTAAGTTCGCAGCCGCAGCAATTAACACGATCGCTAAAGTACGTTCTGATGAAAGATAGATCGCCGGAGTTAACTTGTCCGAATCATGCATAGTCCGGAGTCAACACTTTCAAATTAGAGCCGATGTAGACCTCTCATACGTGAACGAAGGTCACGCGTGGGAACTCCAACCCAAATTTTGATCACGTTTTAATCGATCGTGATCATAGGATCAGGCGGTCAGTTCCGGACGGTTCCGAGAACCCAATCGACCCAGTTCTGAAACAAGGGAACCGCCAAATCACTGTCGAGAATGATTGTCACGGATGACTGATGCAGTGAATTGGACGATTCAGAAATTCCGAAAAAATGACGTGCGACTTTCTACTCTTCCTCATATGCGCGCACCCCCCCAAAATATACAAATAAAAGTATAGCAGATTTCGGTACTTCGGAACCGGGGTGTTTCATGCGCTTACATCAGTACTACAACTGCTCTGGTTATGGTTAAGGGATCCCAAGTTTTTCGGAACCCGAATTGCCCAATCTTAACGATTTCGCACTAAATTGGGACACCACAGCACCTCTAGGTATCAGTTCCGGTGATCAATTCACTGAATTACTGGGATAGAACTCAACTTCGAATCACTGCTCCCATGGCGTGGACCACATGGAGCAAAAGCAGTTCTTTCCCTTCAACTCACAAAAGAAAGAACGACAGAATGACAAACGGCAATGCCTCTAGCAAACGGCAAGAAGAAAGACGACCACGACGTGTTGGCACGGCTTGTGCACGACTTGAAGTCGAAGGAAACGCTGTGCCGCGTGAAGGACTATCCTAGAGTGACACTCCAACTGTTGAACGAATACTTGACGGAGCAGGGCCCGCTCGTGAACCCCGCTTTCGGTGAACAACCCGCGTTCTTCATCGACGAAGGCAACTTCATCCCGTATCGAATGGTTGTGTGCGGCAATAAAAAGGTGGCGGCCAAGATCGCACAGCGGCTAGGAAATTGGGCGGAAACGTCTGAAGAAGGAGGTAAAGTGACGACTCCGCAAGGTGCGTTCGTTCTAGAGCAGCGTCCGAGAAGGCCCAAAGTGAGGATGCCAGACGTCGCGTACACACCTCGAGATGAAGACCGAAATCTCGATTGCCAGCAAGTGTGGACATATCGTGGAGATCCGTTTGTCCCGACGTTTGTTGTTGAAATGAAAAAGCTTTTTGGCCGAGGCTCGCAACGCAAGAAACTGAATCGCAAGATGCGCAACGAGTACTTCCCCCATGGCGTTCAGTTGGGTTGGCTGATCGATCCACGACCAGAGTGCCCTCAGATGTTCGAGTACTTTATCAAAGAGCACGTAGAAGTTCAATGTTCGGACGACACGACGTGGAGAGACCTGGACGGCCGCGATGTTCTTCCTGGATTTCGTATACGCTCTCGGGTGCTGGAAATGGTGTTGAACCAGGAATGTGGATCGTCAGAAGACGAAGAATCCAACATTACTTGCCAAGTTCCAAAATGGCACAAACGATTGCAATCGATCCGTGAGAATGATGCTCATGCTCTAGCACACCTAGAAGACAGCTGTATAGCTCATTTTGAGGCAAAGCTTGCGAGGCGTTGGTCCAAGTGAAGTGAGTCGCGTTTAGTAGCATCAAATATTACGAATAGTGGCAAATCAGTGTTTTGTTCCCATAGATATCTAAGTTCCAGTGCCGCCAAGTGTGCCAGTAGCTTTCAGATTGCTTAGATTCGCATAGACACAGTTACCAGCAGTGGTCGCCACCAGGTGGCCTTCGGTATTTGTCACCATTGGAGTCAGCTGATCCTGATAAATAAACGCCATGTGAAGTAGGCCACTGGTGTACTTGATGACAAATGACCGAATGAATTAAAAATGGAGAACTCGAGTTGGCGGAGAGAGAGAATATCGGTGTCCAACGTCCGTGAGCCACAGGTATGTGACCCACAGGGTTGGCGTGTGAGTGTGCATGGGGTTCGCCACCGTGCGACACCATGCGACACCTGA
>NSDO01000122.1:77503-88048 GCA_002286825.1 Lagenidium giganteum
GTGGCTATCAGAATATCCTCCAATAGACCCCGCTTGCATGAACAAGCCTCCTACGCAAGCGCACGCTTTCTCCAAAGCGACCAAGTGCCGGCGCAGAAGGGTTGTGAGTACTTTTGAGCAGACTCAATGAGCACTATTCTGAATATTGGCCAATTTGAAGGCCATAATGCACCGCCACCGCTCATGCACCAGCGCCAAGACTCAGCACAGCAGCTGCGTGGAAACGGGCACCGTCGGTAAGATTGCTTCAGTGAGTACAAAACGCAAATACAGGGAATTTTGTATTGACTTAGTTAAATTGAAGGGGATACGAATTTGTGGATTAGCGTGAACAGCGTCCATTGCTGCCATCAAGCAAATCTCTCTTGGGCATAGCGCTGTGAACGAGTGGCTGCTCAATGCGGGCCAGACGAACGAGCAACAGAAATTGCACATGTGGTCGATGCTTTGGCGGCGAATGTGTCGACTACTAATGACGATTGCCTTGTGCAATCTCGCGGTCGAGTGGAATGCGGCCTGTTTGAGGCGTTGGGTGTGTCATATCGCTGTTTCAGGTTTTTGCGCACTGGCAAAGAGAACTCCTTATACGATCGGAACTGGTAATGGTGCTCCTGTCGTGTTTATGACAACACATTGCGTCATATGAACTCACAATCGTAATATCACAGGGTCAATCGAGAGCTCTCCAACATGCGCAGTTACTGCATTGTGCAGTGACTTTGCCACATCGCAATATGCAGAGTAGACTATTAGTAATAGCATTGCGAATTTAATAACCAGATATCCAGTCACCTACCATAACTTATGATAAGAACACAATCTGACTTAAACACTGCGCAAGACCTTTGTAGGTATTTGCTGGGTCTAATGAAAGCAAAATCTTGCGTGTGTCCAACGAAATGTGAAAACGCGAAGGCTCTGGGATTCGGCCATACCTTGTGGAATTCCAGATGTTTTCTGTGGGTTGCGCTCTGATGAATTCTGATGATATATTCTGATGAATTCTGATGAATCCGTATACAGTGTTCCATCTGGTTGTGATTCACAACCTCACAACATGTGAATGAGCAGATGGCGAAGGATGTGGCTGCCACTCTTGGATGTGGCTGCCACCAATCGGCCAACTCTCTGCCAGCCACATTCGAAGATACGGACGTCATTTCCAATATATATGAACCCACATTCCCAATTTAAAGACGTCGCTTGCAGTGTTGTGGATTCCGCTGGAGGGCACCGTTCACCCACACATGGCGATGACAAAGTTCAACGTGTGCGCACTCGATCCCAAGCGCATGGAGACGTCCAGCGAGCGCCGACGCCGTCTCAATCGAGAACGCATGGCACGCACGCGCGCCGAGAAGCGCGTCACGATCACAGCCCTCGAACGCCAAGAGCAGCGCCTCGCTCGTCAGCTCCAGCGGCTTTTGCAGCAATGTCCGTCGTACGAAAAACTGACAGAGAGGTTGGAAGGCGCTGCGGCCACGAGGAACACACGTGCGCGCATGCATCAGTGCGTGCTGCAATGCATGCGTGTGCTGCAGCTGCAGTCGCTGCTCATGCGAGAGAACGCCAGCATGGCGCAGCGCCTGGACGACCTCCGGTACCTACATGGCGCAGTCCAGCACGTTGTGGCGCACTGGCCAAGCGACTTGGTGCCGAACACGGCCGGCCCGACCCAATACCAGTTGACGTGCTGTCATGGAGACGTTGACGGCGCCAGCGCTGGGTACTGGACGTCGCTGTGGGAAGGATCGACGCCGTTCTACTTCAAGCGCATCACGAATGCCGAGGCTGAAGAGATGGTCCGACACACGTACCAGAAAGTCCTGGCGCTCGAAAGCGAGTTTCGCGCCGAGATGCAGCAAATGGACGTTGCCAACCTGGAATGCATGAGCTGGACGATCTCGCTGGGCTCGGCGTGCGTCTCCGCTGCGTGCCAAGAGCAGCGACGAGGTCTCCGCTACAGCCTCAAGAAGCGCATCGAGATCCACAACCTCACACTCGACACCATTGCGGATCGACTTCAGGAGATGCTCACCACTCCCGACATCCACAAACGGACGTATCGCGTCCCCATGAAGTCCAAATTGATGCAGCGACTAAACGACTTCACGACGGTCGTGCTGCGCTCCATGGTGATCGACACTCGGCCGTTGGGAGGACGCATGCTCGGGATGAACTCACGCCTCGAAGATAGAAATGGATGCAAAGATCACCACCCAAACGGCCGTCGCATCATCCACATGTACTCGACGATGGATCCCGACAAGTACATTGTAGATCCTGAGCTCGACGTCGTGTGGTTCCGGCAGCTCCTGCAGAACATCATCATCACGTACGCGAATCCGCAAGAAACGGCAGTGTACCTCGAGTCCTTTGTTCACGTCGACAAGACTCTGAGCCTGAAAGAGGGCAAGGCGATGGTGCTGCGCAGCCTTGGAGGAATGATCAACGTCGCCGCGTACATTTGCAATCGACCCGACCTCAACTCAGCGCCCCTTGTCTAACCTGCCCCGTTGTTCTCGTTCCTTGAGCGTCTGACTTCGTCGCCATGCTGCTCGCGCTTTGTCTGAAGATTTCTGGCGTGCACAACACTCCAAGAAGCTCGATCCATCCATCCGAACGAATGCATCGGTGCGCTTTATCCGATGAGCCTCTATAACTCACGCATGACGCGTGAGTTATAGATTTGCTGCAGACGACGAAGCCAGGCAGGTGACCAGAGAACAGCCCACGAATCGTCCACCGGGAAGCTGTAGCCACGTCCACGACGCGTTTCTCGAGACAGTGGGATGTATTCAGCTTAACCTCACCCATTCAGACCGCACAAACCGGGACAGCAAAGCAACGAAGCGACGACTCCGCACTTGCGCTTTCGACTCTGGTCGTCGACGTGATGGGAAGCGCCATCGTGTCTCCACATGCGCTGCCGGTGCTGCTATTGCAGGCGCTGCTGTCATGTGTAGCGCTTGGTGCAGACAACAGCGGCAGCGTCACGTTCTACACCGGAGCTGCCTTCACAGGCGTCCAGCGCCGTGTCTACTTCGACAGCACCGACGTGTGCGTCAACGTCCAGTGCGTCCAGGATTCGGTGCGCTCTATCACGTGGTCCCAGCTCTATGGAGATGGCAGCGTCAACGACGAAACACCGACGCAAATCGAGTTCTTCGCGGGCGCGGATTGCACGGGTGTGAGTACCAAATACAACACATTTGCGCCGACCACGCCGTCCGAGTTTGCGAAGAAGACGGTCGATCACAGCGTACTGTCGTTCGCTGTTCACACCGAGGGAACGGCGCTGCAATCGTTATCTGTGGAGGCCCAGTGCACGGTGGTGGAACAGCCACTTGACGCGAAAACGACGATATCCTTCCCAGGACAGTTAATGCTGCACGACTTGCCCTTTGAAGGCGGGAGGGAGGCGTCAGTGCCGATTGCAATCGCGCAGCGTTGTTATGACATCGATGTGCCGTCCGAGTTCCAGCTATCGTCAGTCTCGTGGACGAAAATGAGCGATCGGTCGAGTCTCAACAGGAACGGTCAATCGATGGTGTACTTGTTCAACGACCCTGGCTGTGATGGCTTGCGTCGTCGCTTCTTCTCGCTCTATAACCAAACCTCAGGTGACTTCCAGTCTACAGGACTGACGCGACTTGGGTCCTTCATGCTCATGCAGAGTTCCCCATTCGTTCTGGGTACTCCGATCAAGCTCAAACCTACGATTGACAGCTCCACGTTCCCGACGACGGCAAGCTTCGGCTGGGTCACGCTGTCTGCTGGACGCAGCTCGGACTCGAGCTTGCGAGAACGCAAATACCAGGTCAATAAGATGGAGACGTGTTACTCACTCGCGTGCTTCGGATCCCAAGCGACCAGAGCCGTGTGGTCGAATCTGCCCACGGAAGGCTCGTTTCATGGTCGCCAAGACGCGCTCATCGCGTTCTACAGCGACACGAGCTGTCGCAACCGTCAGGGATCGCCAGTGTCCATCTCAGCTGGAGAAATCAACGTAACAAAATCACCGGATTACGAGGGCTTCCAGTCGCTGATGGTTTGGGTCAACACCAACGAGACGTCTGAGCCTCCGATCGATGACATCTGCGATGGCAGCAGCACAAAGCAACCGAACGCGCAGGTACCACATGAATCCAGCGACAACGCGGCATTACTTTCAGGAATTCTTGTCGGCGCTGCTGCTGTGGGAATCGTTGGTGTGGTGTTCTGGTACAGAAGGCGATTACGATCAATCAGCGACTCGAAGCAACAGTCGTTAACTTCGACGTGTGAGCTCGACTTGGACGAGGCGATTCGTGACAATTACATCACTGCTGCTGACGTTCGGCTCGTTGTATGTGTCTCCAAGACCGACAACGCGCTCGTGTACAGCGGCATCTTCACAAACCAGGTAGTCACAGTCAAACAGCTTGGATCGACGGACGACATTGCGCGTGAGAACTTTTTGTACGAAGTCAAAGTTGCGGCACAGTTGGACCACCTGAAGATTGTTTGTTTGATTGGTGTCTATTGGACGAATTCAAGCCATGTGTTCAGCGTGTTTGAGCACATGGAAGGTGGCGATCTTAGCAGCTTCCTTGCTGCAAATAGGAACAACCTCTCGTGGGCACGATCGTCTTCGCCGTCTTCACCGTCTTCCCCATCTGCAGACGGCGCTGATCAAGTCGAAGGGTGTCTCCCGACCAAGCTGCAGCTGGCCATCGACGTGGCTGAGGCGCTGGTGCTGCTGCACTCTTTCAGTCCACCGCTGATTCACGGCAACCTCACATCCCGAAGCGTATGGTTGACATCTTCGGGAACAGCTAAACTGTGGGATTTCCGACCGACTGAAGTGGAGACCGACAGGAATTCGCTGACCGTACGTCATGCCGGCAGTGATGACCTATTCTCCTTCGGTGCACTGCTCCTGGAGTTGGATTGGTGTGAACCTGCACCGGCGTCATCTGCGTTGATGAAGGCACGGTTCACACCCTGCTGTCCTCCTAAAGTGGTTTCGCTGGCACGGCGATGCTTTGTTGAGTGCGAATTTGATCGACCAAGCGCCCTTGAAGCATATTATGAGCTTCGCAAAGTTCTAATTTCATCAAAACGAGCTAATGAGGAGAAGTGAGAAACCGATACATCGTTCTCCTGGCGGTCGCTATGTTGTCAGCCGGCGCGTCCTCGATAGTGAGAAAAGTACGTTGTTACAGTGGGGGCAATAGCTGCAACATGGGAGTTGCCATTGCCATGCTGTCGGCGACCATAGACCGCTGTTGACAATATCCATCGAGGAAAAAAGCAAAATTTATCCAGTGATTTCTGCAGACGCTACAGCGATCGAACGTATTCCGTGGCAATCTCCACTTGAACCAATACTTTGGCGTCATGGTCGAAAATCAAGGTGCTTGTTGATGAGCGTTATGTCGAAGCGTATGGAGCTTGTTTTGTGGTTTAAAGGCGAGATAATCGTTCCCTAAGGTAGCTTAGCCATACCTTCCAGACGCATGTTAGTACCGATTTGCTCGTAACTCCGGTTTGGCGCAACGGATTTTGATGGCTTTGATTGTGTTGGTCTTCTCGAGCTCACAACACGACCAATACGGGCCGATCACAAACCGCATACTTCCAGTGAAGTAAGCTGAAACTTACTATTCTCGTGCTTTGGTGTTGATACCGGTAACCTGGGATTGCAAGCAGATCAATGTTCGACCAGTGTACCGCAATGAAGCTACACTCACGGCCGGTATGTACTCCAAAGAATGCTACCCCTGCCAATGGCAGCACGCAGCGTCCATCGTAGTCGGCCGCTTCGCTGGTTCAAACTCCAGACACCACTGATCACCTCTTGAGTCGAAAGCTGGGAGCCAGTAGTTGCCGTATCCAGTCGGGTCGCTATTGCTATTTCAGTCTGAACACTACGGTAATATAACGAATAGATCACCATAGGAATAGAAATAGAACACCGACTGGGACAGAAATCGTCCCAGTCGCTGTTTTATTTCCATTCCTATTTCTATCTTAGCTCTGGTGGGCTATTCTGCGCACCGATAGATCACCGTTTCTGTTCCTTGTGGGCAACTTTTCGCGGCAGCTGGTAGCAGTAGCAGTGAAGAATGGGTCGCTAGTGCGATCATACATCGCTGTGTCAGAGGACATCGTCCATGGCACCGAGCAGAAGTTTCCGACAATCTGGACTGCAATTCTTGACATTTTCGAAGCTGCACAGCCAAGCGACAGCGACGACCGATCGGCACAAGCACTGCGCAATCGCTGGTACACAATTTCGCACGATGTTGCCAAGTTTGTTGGTTGCTATGCCATCGTTGAATCACGTAACGAGTCGTGCAAATGTCCCGAAGACTAAGTTGAGGACGCTAAAATCCTCTTTTGTGAGCAGCAACGGATGGAGTTCGCCTTTGTCGAGTGCTGGCAAATACTACGCAAGGTGCCCAAGTTTACGTCCGCGACGAAACATCGGCGCCCCAAGCGCACCAACATTGTGTGCCAAGAATCGGAGCAGCGCCCGATGGGACGAAAGAAAGCGAAAGAGAGTCATCGTTTAAGTGGAAGTGACGATAGAAATTTGTTGCGTGAAGTGGTGCAAGAGAATAACTCACGCAGTGATGCTCTGCTAGCGGAGATTCGACGGAAGAACAATTTAATTGAGACCCAAATGGACATAGAGTTGTTCTGCATGGAACCCAATGCTCCTGAATCAGTAGCATATTTTGCAGCATTGCGCCGCCAAAGGCTAGAAAAACTATTTTCTGATGCTGCAACCGTAGCCAGAAATGAGGCATTGATTTAGATGTATATATTCATAAGAAAAAGGCCATCACTGTCCTTGGTTGGCACTCCACTCCCAATAGTGTCGACATACGGCTTCACGCAGTTGAAGACTTGCTGCACCATCTTGAAGGTGTTTTAGGCGTTGCGCCAATGCTAGAATTGACCGATCAAAGCCGCCACAGCACGCGATTCTGTAGTGTTGCCAGTGGATTGTAGCTCGATAATCATATTGTGTAGGATGATGCTAGTAGATTTCACATATTTCATGTGTTGTTGCTTCCCCAATCGGCAAGGAGTGCTGAGGACACCGAATCGGGTTTTCAGAATGCCGAATCTGCATTCTACATCTTTGCGTATAGCTACATGGGCTTGTATAAATCGTTGTTTGCTATTATCTGACGGTTCCGAGTATGCTTAAACGAAAATTTGCCACGTCGGGTAAATGCCGTCGAGGAAATAGTATGGCGTACAATAGGGATGACCGGAAAGCTGGTACTGCCTTTAGGAGCAGTACCGTGAACGAGCTGATGCACAAGCGGGGATCGATCAAGAACGTTTAGGGCGTTATTGGATCCTGGAATACGAAACATTGCGTGCCAGATCCATCTGTCAGCGGTCGCAATAGCTTCCAGCACCACCGTAGGTGCAGATTTGCCACTGGAGTGACCTTGCCATGCAGTAGGACAATTGCGCCAGCGCCAGTGCGTACAATCAAGTGACGCAAGCAGTCCCCGTATCCTTTTTTTCGTTTTGTTGCAGATTGGCTGCAATATCTGTCGCCGTCGGTGATCGTAGATAGTGCGGGCCGCATAAATTCACAACAGACTAGCAGAAGGCGTGAAAGCTTTCCATTATAATCGCCTCTGCCAAACGGCAGTACTCGTCCTGAATTTCGGCGGTGCCACCTGTAGCTAGCATGCGCAAAGCTGTAGTCTGTGAAGCGCCCATTTTTCCTACAGCATGCGATGCTGCTGGAAGTACTTGGTTGCAGCTGGTAACTCGGATACAAGTCGCCGAAAAAGCGATAATGGAATACGAAAGCGGCGTGCAAAGAGGACATCATCGTAGCCTGGAGGTAGTCACGCTAAATCGATGCATGCCCAAGTCGAATGGATCGATCACGCGTTTTCAATCTACCAGATATTAATCCACGACGGGTGTCGCCCCTCTCCCATGAGGCCCTGATCCACGAGGTGCACCAGCACAAGCTCATAGCCTTCGTTTATCACGTGCATTACGGCAATGTCGTCTTCGTCAGTCATTCAAGCCTTCTCGGAACATCGTATTATAGAGCATAGCACGCATGTCACCAACTGGGTTTCATGTCTCGTTGACCTATTTTATATCCTTTCATCCAATCAGGTCGGTGTAAAATTTCCTTTAGAAATAGAAATAGAAAGCAGGCCTGGAGATGGTCTCAAAGCGCGAGTCACGGAGGTGGGCAAGGATGGCGCAGAAAGCGAGGCCGTGATGGCACTTGACTTGCGCAACGGGCGTGTGGCAGCGCACACGTGCTGCTGCGCACAACGCGAGATTGAACCAACCCCGAGTTGGTTCCAAGCGAAGAACGACGATGAGCGAGCGGAGTCGCTCACCAAGCGGCTCAGAAGAGGGATAATTCCGCGACTTGTGCACCTTCCAGCTTGGGCGCGAAGGGGCGTCGTAATGTGCGGGGATCGCTCTTGCGTCGCGCAAACTAAGCGATCAAAGAAGCAACCGTCGTTCGCGACTACGAGCGGCTTAGTGGATGAACTTGGTGGTCCGTTGTGGACGTTCCTCGACGAGAATCACTATCGCGCATTCGAGCGACTCAGACGCGCTGAAGACGAAGACGACGAACCGGCGTGAAGTTCCAGTTCAGCGTCACGACGAGACCCCGCCGCGACGCAACCAACTTGACTCGAGCTACCCCGAGATGGATGCATGTCTGCGCACGAAACAGACGCCTTTGTTACTCGTACTTGCGCTGCACCCATTGCCCTGGGTGCGTGAGCTACGCGGCCATGCGCCCCACGCGTGACGATTGGGATCGAAGTGTACACCGTGCACCGCTGGACGACGAGGAGTCTCGACTGATTGAAAGAGTCGATGGGTTCTTGTGGGAGTCTCGCGCGCAGCGACCGACAACTGTCGCGGACGCGTTCGGCTACTCCACCGCCTGCGAGACCGAGCCATCCTTGTCACGCTAAAGGGGATGCTCGTGACGCGCTTAAGGCGCCCAACGTAAAACTTTGGGTGCAAGCGCATCGTTGAAGGGATGCGTTGCCTCATGGCAACGCCTCCATCATGGCAACGCCTCCATCCCCGCAAGGTGCGCCGCCTCGACCGGCGCCGCCACAAGTGTTGGAGACCCCACGGGTTTCCATTCTCCCTGAGAGCTTCCCGCACCTGTCGGAGAGGAATGGTCGGCGCTGGGTGCGCATGGGGAAGGCGTTGGACGAGGCGCCGGTCAAGCACTTCGTCCGGACCATGGCTCCTGCCGAGCAGCGTGGAACTGCTCTGAATTTCATAGAGCATGAAATTGAGCACGAGATGCGCGGTCCGGTGGCCGCGCATTCTAAGAAGACAGCTGTTGTCGAGCTTGACCCATCGACCTACAGCGGCTCGCCGAAGGAACTGCTTCTGCGATGGTTCGTCGAAATTGAGACGGCCATCGCTTCAAGTCGCGTATGGCATGTCCAGGCTGGCTGGACGTGCCCGTTCGTGAGCCTTCGGCAAGCGCTTGGCAGACCCAAGCGCATTCTCGACTCTGCAGGTGTTCAAGCGTGAACTCCAGCTCACATTTGAGCCACCGGAGAATGCGTCGGGTGCGCGGGGAGTTCGTTCGTCTACGACAAGGAACGATGGACTTGCATGCATACGTGCAGCGGGTCAGATGTCTGCTTTCAACCATTGTGACAGCTCCGGTGGATGCCACGACACAACTCGATGTGCTCATGACCGGCCTACGAGATGGATAGGTGAAGACCATGCTCTTTCGCAAGATGCCTGGGTCGCTGGACAGACGCCATCAACGCGGTCTTGCGCGAAGCGTTTGGCCTGAAGCAGCCCAACCTCAAGGGCTTCCGTGATCCACCATCGGGTCGCCATGACGGCCCGGAGCCGATGGACATCGACACTATCACTCCGGGACCGCGATTCTACACAACAGCCACCCACGTGGTATAGCAAGCTAAAGTCCGCAACGTCGATGCCATAGCACACATGTCACGTCATACATCCTCCTCCTCCTCATCACGGTATGGTATATTGACTGTGGTTGGAAGCTGTCTATGTTGTGATAAAGCGGGTTCGGAAACTGGCCGCTTAGTGTGTGCCTACACTAGCGTACCTTGGGCGAGCAGCTCACGACGCACTTGACCGACAAACAACACTTCTCTGCCCTTGTTTGTTCTTCTACTATCCGCCGAAAAGGGCTTTGGATAAGACACAAGCTTCAAAACTCTGTATTGACACAGACACGCTTCTTCACTTCAATACACTTCAATTAGGCAATTTCGAGGTATCGCGAGACCTTAAGACTTGTCCAGACCGAGCTTGCACTTTGATTCCTTAAACAGGGAGGACCGGGGTATCGCGCGACCTTAACTCACCCAGCGCCGAGCTTATCGCCGATTTTCCACGATAAGCATTTTCTATTGCTACTATGGGAGCCTCGGAATTAACCTTACTGCGGGTCAGCCAATCAAATTCGTATGTGATGGCTTGAAGCCTAACCACGATTCTCAATGATAAGTGAGATCAGCCCTCTGATTGGCT
>NSDO01000122.1:132779-170477 GCA_002286825.1 Lagenidium giganteum
GTGATGACATGTCTGCGCCGCATTACTCGCACTCTTCTTGACAGCTGCACGCGGCTGGATCCAGTGTGGACGGACGCCTGGTGTTCAGCGACGCTAGGTTGACTGGTTGAAGTGGGGTGCTTGGACCTGGAGGAGCAGACGGTTGCGTCTGCTGGTGATCTGCACCTGATGATCACGCCGGCGCAGGCCACCAAGTCCCTCGCTTCGCCACCGCAGTGGCCACGCTTACCAGCACCTACTCGATGCACCGATACCGCTCGAGCACAGGAAGATGCCAGCAACGAGCAGCCCTGTGCTTCCGCCTTGCAGCAACCGCACAGATGTCAATGCGATGCACTGTTCTTCATCCACGTAGCACTCGAGAACCCTTCCGCAGTAGTCCCGACATGTGCACCTCGCCATTGACGATGGCGTCAGCTCCAACCGCTGTAGCGGGTGCTGCGACGGCACTGGATCTGCCTACTTCGTTCATCGCCTCCACCCAACACTTGGTCTCATCTGATTGGTAGCAGTGAACCTTGACTGTTTGATCAATGCTCGGCAGCTTGGAAGGCGTCAGAGCTCTCCATGCTCTCCGCCGTTGAATCTACTTGGTTAGCCGCCAGCCTTGGTCGATCTTCGATCCACACACGCATCAGATCGTGTCAGGATATTCTTCTGTCGTCACCTGCGCCATGTCGCATGCATCCTGGTGCTTCCCACTTGCGGGATCCGCTCGAGCCGAGCCTGGATTTTCTCACTCGTTGGCTCGGGTCTCCGAGCCGCTCCCGGCCCGGATCTTCCCGCTGGACCGACCTATGGGACCGGATTCTGGGACCCGCCGCGGTTCCGGTCCCACCTGACACGTGTGGCGAGTGGTCCCAGGCGTTCGTCTCATTAGCAACTTCGTTTCGCCATCTGAATCCGCTTTCTCGCTGATAATCGCCCTTGCATCATCCGCGTTGCTGGGTACGGCGTTCTCCTCGCTGACATTCTTGCTTGCATCATCCGCATTGCTGGTTGCAGCGATCGCATCGCTTGCAACCTCGCTTGCATCAGCAGGAGCCGAATCGTTCGATGCATCGCTGGTTGAACCGCACTAGGATTTTGCGGCATCTTCTCCGGTCTCATTTTCTTCGCAGCTGAGCTTCCTCGTCTCCTGTGTCGTTGCTTGAGTTCTCGCTGCATTCCAACATCGCTATGAGATCACAATTCATGCCGTTGTATCGTTTCGGGCGTACCAATCTGCGTCGACAGCGCTAAAATCTGATCTCTCGCCGCAACGGCCGCGGCACGTGTTCGTCGGCGCGCATCGTGAACGCATTCAGTGTTGCTACGGCTTCGCTGGGCTGGTGGTTGTCTTGCTGCAGGCGCCTCGCGGCGCTTTCTCGCGGGCGACATAGGTGGTCCGGTTGGGGTCGTCGGAGGAACGGCTGCCGACGCTCGTTTTGCGTGCTCGATATTTCGGGATCGAGACGAATTTGTTCCTCCCAAAATATCCCTACTCCGGGTGGTCCGGACAGTTCGAAGTGTAGCCAGACAGTGGGATGATGTGCAATCATCGCCAACAGAAACTTTCTGTTGGTGATGTTCAATTGTTAAAGTTGGAAACAGAACTGTTCTGGGGCAGGAGCAACACCCCGCATCGAGGGTCCACTGCTGGGTTGTGCCAGCCAAAAGCAGTCGCAGCCCAACTCTGTATAAGAACGCAGTACTCTCTATAAGGACGCATTCACTTTCGTCAGGGTCAGGGGTCACTGTCCGGAAACCTGCAATCCCAAGCCAATGCATGTGAGAAGTCTCGTATCATGCAATGAACGACTCAGCTCGTGGCTTGTGTGCTGACCAAGATGCTGCCCCCCCCCGGCTCCCCATGCAGTGGATCCCAGCCACGAAACCAGGCCACACCACAGTAAAGTGGCCGGTGGCACGGGATCACAAGGTCAGCGAACTTGGCATTGGTAGCTCCTTGATATTACGATATATTTTCAAGACGGTGATTTGGTCGCGATAGACTCTGCGTGCAGTGTGCTGTAAATCCAGGCCAAGTCTCCATGCCGAAGGCAAAGAATGAGTGCTTTGACGCCCTAGCAAGAAAGACAAGGCAAACACTGACTACACTTGTGGACAACCCTCACGCAGCAAGACCAAAGCCTGAGTGGAACCAGCAACCAACCACATGCATCGACACTGTCCTGAAGCTGATTGAATGCAAGCGAGCTCCAACCTTCCATGTCACCCTCATATCGCTCGATATCCAGCGCACTTCTACGCAAGCAAAGCTTAACACGCAACGTGCGTGTTCCTGCCACGTAACCCAGATCCAAACTGCCGACTCATTTTATTGCTAATTTCATCGGAACTTCCAACCATGCCTTCGACTCAAAGGCATGTGTCTCAGTGTAGTATGGCACATCGCATGGAGGACGCTCCAATGTGTCCGTCACGTCTGCCACTTGCTTTGCAACCAGCCGCATATGTATTTCTTTTTGTTTGTTTCTCGGATAGCGACGCGGGGTTAGTGACAGCGCCAGCGGTCGTCTGGTCTGTTGTCACCGCACAAGTCTACGTGGTGAGCATGCGCGTATGGAACAAGCGACTCGGTGTGTGCGTGTGCGCGAGCATTGACGTCGCCGGCCAACTACCGTACCTCTAATTGTTGAAGCCCACCCAATATGAACGAAGAGTGTGACTCAGCCACATCGCCCGGCGGACGTTGCAGTCAGGATGCGTATTCACTACTCGTATTCACACTTCCACGACAGGAGCGGTCAAGTTGGACACTGTCAGCACACGTTGCAGAGATAGAGAGCACCCACGATAAATGACAATCATCGTTGTGGAAAGTAAGGTCGTTGTGGAAAGTGAGGTATACTACGCACTACTCCATTCGGACGTCACCTCCCACCATCTAACGGAAGCCAGATCGGATATAGGAACGTTCCTCCTCCTTATTCGTGAGATCCGAAGATTGACGAGAAGAATAAGATGACTAAGATACGTTGAAGTCGGCAGCTGCTTACGCTGACAAAGAAGTGAAAGCCTGTCCAGCAAACTGCTGCCGCTAGCTACGTTGTCCAACGCACACGGTGTTCCTCCAATCCAGACCCAGCAGCAACTCCAACACGAAACCCACATTTCTTATCCACTGCTCGAGCACCCACAAGCACCACCAAGTCATGAAGCTCAGCGTCGTCACGTTCGCCGCCATCGGCCTGAAGGCCTCAGGCATCCACGCCTGGTCGAAAGTTCCGTGCGTCTTCTTTGAACAAAACAAGATCACCCGCGCGCTGACCAAGCTATGGGGAAACAGCGATGTGGTGGCCTGCAGCAATGACTCGGGCTATGACATCACTACCGCCAGCGCTGGCCCGACGGAAGAGCAACTCCGAAACATGTGCGAGCTCAATGCGTGCAAGCGCGTGATCAAGTTCATCGTCTCCAAGGACCTGCCAAACTGCGTGTTCACGACTCCGTCTGGTGTCGCGAAGAACATGAAGGGTGAAGCGGCCGACTTCGGACCAACGTGTGACGCTTTGAAGTAGCGCGCCACTGACAACTTATCCGAAAGTGCATGTCCACACGATGTAGGTCAACGAATTGTTTCGACAGCGTAGGCGCACTCGTCAACACGTAAGGTATACCAGCGAACCTTTGCGACCCAACGTAATATCACGCTTGCATCATCATCATCGTCGTCGTCGTCGTTATCGTTATGAATACATTGATTTGATGTACTGCCGGTCAGAACGTCGTCGCAGTTAAATCGATGTTGTTCGATCAGCGAGCGGCATATCAACACAATCAGCCGATTTCAAGTTGCGCCCAACAACGTCGCTGCCTCTGACGTTCAAGATGGTTATGTCCGACACCAAGCTGGTTGATTGCTAGTGAATCACCACTGGCGCCGACGAGCGGTTCCTTTGCGATCCCTATACGACCAACCTCCTGCAATATCAAGAATAATCCGCGCTTTCGGTGCGATCATCCTTATCTAGATGTATACCATCGTATGATCGAGATATCAACCCTTAAGCAGCTTCCATGCCTGATGCGACGCAGCCGACCTACAACCGGCGGTGGCAATAAGTCAGAAGACGGAATATATCCAACTTTGCCATCCTCATTTGGTTGTCAGTCAAGGGATCGTCCAGCAGAGGACACTGCTGCAGTTTGGTGTTGCGCCAGCCAATGTCGCAACTTTCTGTAGCGTCGGGAGCATTGACAACCTCCCAGTTCCAGCATTGCAGCGGAGGCATCGTCGCAATCGCAACGTGAGGTCCATGGTCAATACCGACGGAGGCACTCCCACACGCACTTGATCGACACGGTACACGGAGAGTGAGCCCCACCTGCTGCATCACGTTGCCATGACACCTTGAGAAACGACGCGGTCTTGACATCTGCTTGTTCTTCTGTGGCGCTGCAGCGATGGATGCAGCGGATGAGCCTCGTGCGGCACGAATGCGCGCCACGTGGAATTGACCAGTGGATTCCATGAGCAGCTGGGCTGCGTGGAGTGGACGCAGTAGCAGCTTTGTTGTTGTTAACCTGAAGTATATTACGTCCTACAAGACCTAATACCTGTGAAGGCGGGCGTTAATCACAGCAAAGCTGTGATTTGCGCCCGCCTTCCTTAACCCTCGTTACGGGGCCTGCTTGTCGTAGCAGTCCAATGATCGATGTCGGGCCGTGCCAGGCTTGCGATCTTGCAATGCAGAGCCGTGGTTTGGTGTTCAGATGTTGTCGAGCAGGTTGCGTCCATCGCCCAGTTGGCAGCCGCATCCGCCATCTTGTTGAATTGCCGCAAGTGGTGGTGCCACTTGATCGATGCAATCTGTCCGCTTTTGTCAAGGATGTCGCTATGTATGAAGGCCAGGTGGTTGGCCACCGGCATACGGAGCGTCTCGAACATGCTGATGATAAGCATGCTATCGCTGATGATGTGGAGATCCCTGCATCCGCGTCTTGTTGCTTCCGAGATGCCATCTTGCAACGCTGTGTACTCTGCTGTGTTGTTGGTGGTTGGGGGTGGTAAGCAGCGGCTGCCTATCCATGCAATGTGCCTCCCCTCTTCTGACACCTGAATTAGTTTCGCGCCTGCTCCTCCCGGCCCTGGATTTCTCCTTGCACCGCCATCAAAAATTAAGAGCCAGCCAGCAGTTGTCGGCGGTAGTTGCTTCGCTTGGTGCATGTCATAGAGCATGGCTGCGAAGGGGGTCGAGTCGCAATCTCGTACATGCCCTTCGTACGCTGCCAGCCTTGTCTAGCACCTGGCTTCGGCTTGGGCTTCAGTTTGTGCTTCGCCGTTACGCGCCGCAATCCGTGTGCAATATACGTGGTGGTAAATGACCATGATTTCGACCGCCCATATTTCCAACAGTAGTTGTCGAAGATCGTCATGCGAGGGTGTCGGTCGGATACGCTTTGCGTCCTGATACCATTTCACTGGCAATTTCACTGGCAATTTGTGCGGCCTCCATGTGCGTAGTGCGTCGCGCATCTGTTCTGGCGCCGTCCAGCCGAAGTTCTCCTTCCATCGTGTCTACAGCACACGCCATGCATTGATTGCCATCGGGCACTCCTTGAACACATGATCACGATCAATCGTTTTTGATGTACATTCTCCCAACTTCGAGGGACCGGCGTTTCAAACACTTGAAATCTGTTGTCAAGTCTTGCGTTAGTTTTGGAGGCATGAGGACGCCATACAGTCGATACAGATTGAACAGTGCCGCTTGATGGTTGCCGAAGGAGGAGAATCCAGGTTGTGTGCCGTCTCTCTTTCGCAACGTCAGTAGCCACATCACAAAGTCGGAAGACTCCAGTCGAGATGTGTTGCCCCAAGGAGCTGGAGAGTGCCGCGTCTTTGACGCAAACCGGCGAATCCCACGTCTTTGGCGCAAATCCCTCAATATTGGTGCTGATCGGGTCAGCAACCGTTTTTGTGCTCTGCGTGCATCGAGTGTGATCAACGCGATCACACAACTTTGAGGGCCTAAATCTCCCACAATTGTGCCAATTATCCCTCTCAGTCTGAGGAGCCAAGAACTGAGGACCCGCGCACGTTCAAGATGTCGAAGACCAAGAAGAAGGCCCAAGACGCCAAAGAACGTGCCGGTTTTGTGGCAGAGAGCGGCTTAGTCCCCAAGGACAAGGCCAGCCCTCCACCACATCAGCGGTACCAGCGATGAAGGGAAAACGCTTACGTTGATTCAAATCAAAGATGCCGACTTTTTGGACACATTTCCGTCGCAATTCGACAGCTGGGAGGAATTCGAGGTTGCGTTCAAAGCGTTTCGCCGCGCAACGTTTCAGCTATTCAAAACGCGAACGTCAATTACGATCGCCAGGCGAAACGCGCAGATCGCTGGTCGTCAGGAAAGTCAAGCACGATAGTCGAAGGCAGAAGAGCTACCGGAAGAACTAGGGCTTTACCCGCTGACTCTGGTATGCACGCATGCTTTTCCATTAAATCCACGCGGCCGCGGTAAGAGACATCGAGCGAAGGTTCGTGACACTGGCTGCGGTGCGCACGTAAATGCGGGGGTGGTGCGCCGAGGAAGAAGCTTTCAAGTCATCGTGACGCCCTCTGGGTTTCACAATCATCCCCGCAATGAGCGACTATACGGCTACTACTGTGAAAACCGGAAGGTCTCCGAGAAAGAGGTCCTAGACGGGGCAAGAACGCTATGGAAGGCTGGCGCGCGACCTCGAGGGCTTCACAAGTATCTCCGAGAACTTACAGGTACGATTAGAAGGTAAATCAAAGTTGCCGAGTGTATTTGTTCTGTTTGGGTTCTGTTTTGTTCTGTGTAGGTTGACAGGATACAAGTTTATAACCTTATTCCGCGCTGGAAATACGATGATAAGGATGGCAAGACTGACGAACAGAAGGCACTACAGCACAGGTGTTTGTGTCCGAGTCGCCAGAACGATTACCTTTCAGACTGCGGGCATGCGGCGACTGTTCGCAGTGTTTCCGCAAGTTTCACTTGTGGATTCCACGCATGCCACTAACAGCAACCGGTACAAGCTCTTTAGCTTTGTAATTGAAGACATTTTTGGCAAGGTAATGATCATGCTGCGTGGTTAGCTATTGTGTGGTGAATATAAATGTATCGTTCCAGGGCCAATACGTTCAATATGCCCTCATTGATCGTGAGGCAAAGGAGAACATGACCGACGCCGTGAAATCGTTCAAAGAGAACAATCCCACTTCGAAGGATCTTCCGAAACAGCCAAGGAAGCAACGCAACGGAAGCGATCGGCGAGAATCAAACATGTCAGGCAAGTCGCACGCGACCTTGCAGATGGGAAACTCGACCATGCGAGCCTCGACGACTTGGATGTGCTCCTTTAGCATAGCTACTTCTTCGCCGTCGGTTCCAGGATGGTACGCGTTTGTTCTGTTCGGTTCTGTTTGTTCTGTTTGTTGTGTTTGTTATGTTGTTCCGTGTCCTCTGACCATTGTGCTTGTTTTGGTGCTGCTTACGAGCCCAGGTGGATCGAGCTCGAATGCGGAAGTGCCCACGGATTGATTGCGATCCAGGTTCAGACGAGTCCGATTTCAGTTCCCTCTGTAAATGGAATCCTGCGACGTGATGTTGTCTCTGCCTTAGTACATCGTCCCTCTAAACGAGATCAGAATCATGAAGAAGTATTACGAGGCCGTTGACCAGTTTCGAGTCGTGCGCCGCGTTTGCGACTGAGTGAAGAGCGTTCGAATGCCAAGACCAAACCCGGATGAGTTGTTTACCGATATCAGCGACCGACACAAGCAGAGGATCATCCAGGATGTTAGATGTTTGCCGTCCACACCCGCCCAGACAGTCTCACATCGTACCAGTGGATGGCGTTCGGCAACGGTGACTGGCTGAACACCACTTGTGTCGCTGCAGTTCGCGTCGCGCTGCACCGTCAGTTTTCACGCGTCGGATTCGTGAACCCTGCGTTCACGACACTCACAGATGCCGAGAAACGTCAGCATATGGCCCGGGCGCACGGAGCCTTTGACGAGTCAGCAAATATGGTTGTTGGGGTTGTCAACATGTCCAATACGCACTGGACTGGTTTCTCAGCAGAAGTCAGAACCAGGAACGTCACTTTGTTCGACTTACTCGACAAAGTCAACGGCTACCAGCGGACGCAAGAGCTTTGTCTAGAGCTACTGTCACCGTACTTCGACGAACCATGCAAATTCGAAAGGGTTGCTGAACGTGTGCAGCACGGTAGTTGCTGTTGCTGTGTACTGGCGTTGGCGTGGGTGGAAACGCGGCTTCGAATTCACCAATTAAAGCCCCACAACGCTTCAACTGTCAGCTACTTGCGCCTACGATACCTGAAGATCGCACTTTCACTGCTGAGTAATTAAAGCATATTTTCTGTTTGATCGGTATTAGCCACAAAACATCAATGAAGTGCCGTTTTATTGCTTGCGTTCATGCAGCGTTGGTTATCATGGTCGCTATGACATCGTCCGCGGGCAAGCAATGGTGTCGGTTCTAAATGCCAGTTCCTTGCGAGTACACATTTGATCATTGGTTTGCCGCAGCCCGTGGCGTCCTGAAAGCGCGCAAGTGTTGCGTTATCCTATTAATATTTGTGAAATCTAATGGCAAGAAAAAGCATCGGCGTTATCTAACCAAGCAGCTTCTTTTTTGGCTCTGACGTCAGTGAACAGAGCCAGTGTGCAAACGCCTAGCCGCCGATTTTGTTCAATTATTCCGTGAATATTCCCGATTTTTCAACATAACACATCTTCGTGAAATAGAACTGGTCGGGAGCTGTAGCCACAGCTCTCGATGCGAGTCCGCGCACTCTGTGCAGACATTATGTGTGTATTGATGGTGGTGCGGCAGGTGCGACTTGCGCGCCCAAGGCAAAACCATGCGGCACATTGAGGAAATCACCGGCAGTCACGCACCACTAGAACAGAACAGAGCAGACCAGAGCAGACCAGACCAGACGTGCGTTGTGGATCTTGAGCCTTGGTCTACGTGTTCGATTCACTGTGCGACAGGCATGCATTGGTGCCGTGCAATGGCAACTCAACAAAGTGGCGATGACGGATACGTCTGCGGCCGTATCGCGCAGCAGAGGGTCGAATGGAAGTTAAGACGGAGCGATTTGCGTGACGACACAGAAGGTCATCACGTTATCACTCAAGTCTTTCAGGTCCAGGTCATTGCACGGGCTTCACTGCATCTGCATACCACCCGCGCTGGGGCCAACGCTACAAATCTACAGAGCTCACTTCCCGTTGTTGGAGTTCTGCATGGATGATGGTCGTGGTTTGAGCTGCGAGCGCCGGCCTCTCGCGTGGGCCATCGTACCCCAGGGGCTGCGCAATACGTGTGCGATTGTGACGAGCACATCTGCGCGCCATATGTGCTGCAGGTAGCATCGGGAGCTGTTGAGCCACTGGTCGTGGCTCTCGTCGGGTGGGAGCGGCTGATTCATGAGCGGCGGCTGTTTGGGAGCGTCAGCTTGAAGATGGCATGACACCACTCGCCGGCGTCGAGCGTGCGGAGGAGTGGGTCACATGTTTCCTGTGGCATGCGTCTGATAGAGCTTTGGAGCACAGCCAGACTTGATGATAGGGATCAGCTAGGAGCGCCACACGTGCATCGTGACGAGCGCCGTTGCTGATCCCATCGGAGCCACATGACCGCTTTAAGCCTACGTGCGGTCTCGCGTTTGGCGGTCGAAGCATTCGGTGTGTTGTGGAGCGGTTGCCAGCGGATGGTATCACATGCACGCTGTACGGGGTGAGCGTCACTGGGAGCCGGCGCGGGGATACTGGGAGTAGGCTGTGCTGTTGCTTCAGCTTGGTGAAAGGTGGCATGCATTGGTCGACTGCGCAGTTAAAGCGTGGGCCCCAACTCAGGTGGGACGCAGAGGCCCTAAACCATCTCTTTGCTAAGACGGGCAGTTGCGCTACGTGGTAGATAGGGCATTGCGTGATGTCGCCCGTGCTGATCGTCGTCCGCTGGAGGTAGAGCTAATTACCAGATTGCGGTAGCTGGACATGGGGTTCGACGTTGGGAATCGTCACTAACTGCGTCGCGTGGAGCGGGTACACCAGAAGCTCGGGAAGAGAGATGCAGACGCTCTGGATGAGGGCCCCGTATTAGGGGGCGATGGCGTTGCGCGCGAGGGGTGTCGGTGGCGACATGCAGCAGGCGCTGTAGCTTGGCCGTGCTGCCTGCCGGCGGCTACCAATCCCTGGCTATATATACGCGGTTGCCGACATCTCCCACGATCCCAATCTGCTGCAGGTTGTTCCCTTCTGCCACTGATGAATGCATACTACGATCCTCCTCTCCTGTCTCGCCGATGTTATCGATCTCCATATCATCTCCATGCTCGCTGTCGACCTCCATTTGCTCACTGTGCATTAGGTGAGTGCCCTTCCGCGTCTCGCCTTCGTCATCCACGACAACAAGTCTAATGCGTGCGTCTTGTTCCTCCTGGACGTTTTTATGGTGAAGGTTGGCGATCATTTAGGCTCGAGCTACGCGTGACCACCACACGCTGACCCTCTTCATCCCAGACACGCCAAGCCTTGGAGCCTTCGGCATATCCAAGAAAACTGCATCGATGGGCAGGTGGGTCCGCTTGTGCTTGTCAACCCACGTGCTCCGAAGACTCGAAGATTGTCGAGACAAGGCTTCTGACCTGTGAAGGCTTCCAACGGCGTGCGCTGCAGGCGCAGTGTGTTTGGTACGCGATTCGTGATGTATGCAGCCGTGTCCAAGGCTTCACCCCACCACACTTTCTCCAGCTTCATGTGCTCCTACATGGAGCGGCCTATGTCAACGAGGGTTCGGTTCATTTTCTCGGCGAGACCATACTGCTGTGGCGAGTATGGCGCGCTCGTTTGTCGCACGATGCCATGCGCAGCACAGAGACGGTTGAACTTCTTATTCACGAATTCGCCTCCGTTGTCGGTGCGGACGCATCGAATGCTCTGATTGGTGTGTGCTTCGGCCCATTGCTTGAACTCCTTGAATCGCTCGAACACTTCATTCTTGGCTTTGAGCATAAAGACTTAGACGAAGCGATCTTCGACAAATACAACAACATACTTGGCTCAACGTTTCGCCAGGCCCATAAACGGGGAGTGAATGTTTTGTACCATTGTCGCGCTGACTGCTTCAGGCCGTAGAGCGCCTTTTGCAGGAGGATGACGTATTCATCAGGGTCGATTCCCATCGGGCACAGCCAGCACAGATGTCATTCGCTCCACTGCCTGACCTAAATCTAAGCACACCAACATCTTGCTTCACGAGAGAAGCCATTCGATCATTGAAAATGTGCCCCAATCCAGCATGCCACAATTCTGTGGCGCTTTCTTCACCACTGTGCGCTGCTTCTTTGCGGATGCTTGCTGCAATTGCCTCGTCGATCACAACACGACGCGAATTCCATTCGTACAGCTTCCCACGCTTTGGGGCACGTAGCACGACGTTGCCTAGGAAATCAAGCATTCCTCGTCGACGAACTTCACCGATTTCCCCTTCGACGTGATCGCTGGGATTGATATCAACCGACGATCGAGGTCAGGGACATAAAGCGCCTCTGTGAGCACAATCACTTCGCTCGAGTCCGACACAAGACGCACCGTGCCTGTTCCCTGTGCGGTAACGCGTTTACCGTTTGCAATCAAGATACTGAGCAAACCATTGAGTGGCTTTAACTCGACGAAATGAGATCGGTCGCAGTACGTATGAGAACTTGCTCCACTGTCCACAAGCCACGTTGTGCGGTCAAAGAGCTCGTTTGATGCCAAAACCACGTGTTCACCTTTCACGGCACGTGCTCCTTGCAGTGAAAACACTGGATCGGCTGGTCCCCATTCGCACTGTCGCTGGGGCTTTTCTCCCCCTGGCCATCGCGACGGCGGCCTTGCCCCCGACCACCGTTACCCTTCCGTGGCACAGCCTTGAACGCCTTCTCTTGAACTTCTCTCTTCTTGAGCATACCAACTCGCGGCGAAGCATCTCCTTAGCGTCGAGCAGTGTGATATCCTTACAGGACTCGATAATACGGACCATCCCGTCGTAGTCTGATGATAGGCTGCCAAGCAGCACAACCAATCTCTCTTCATCCGCCATCACATGCCCCACCGCAGCCAGACGTGCACACAGCTCGTGAAATTGGAGCAAGTGCTGCATCAAGTCGTCTCCAGCTGCTATTGCAAACGCATGCAACTCCTTCTGCATCTGGACTCGATTGTACAGATTCTTCTTGACGAAAAACACTCGGAGTATTGTCCATGCTTGGAACGCGGACATTGCTTCCCGGATCATCACTTGATAGTTGGGGCTGAGCATTTTGGCTAGAATCGCCAGAGCCTTCATGTCATTGACCGCTCACTCGTATCCTTGCTTTTCTGGCTCTGGCGTCCCTTCGATGGGCACCAGCAGGTCCTTCCGTGCGAGCGCCATCCTCGCAATGAATTCCCACATGTCGTAGTTTTCGTCTTGGGGGATGTCGTTCGCGGCGGCAGACGTTGTTGGGCTCATAACCTCTCACAATCGAGTAGGTTAAGCCAGGCAACATGGAAACTGATATTGCGTTAGGGACCTGAACATGCAAAAGACATCAGTGAATGGAGAGCAAGCGTTGCCTTGTAATGGTTGGTTGTCGAGGCGCTCGTGACCATGGATGGCCGAGACCAGCGTTCGAGAGCATTGCTTGTGCTCTAAGAGCATTACCTCATGGCCGGAGACCGATGTGCTGTTCGAACACCGTTCACCTTCTTGTGTCAATCGGCTGCCGCCAGATGCATCGAGCTCACGGATGTGGGTGGGCTGTGCAGCAAACGCAACCGCTTCGTGAGATTAGCGATCCGGTGCCGCCGCGTGCGCCTTTGTCGACCCGTGTTTAAAATTTCACATAGGAGCCGTCGGAGTTTTATCATGTCGCATATGTCGATGAGTGACAAAGGCATCGCGAGGTCGTATATGTAGCGATGGATCGTGCGAAAAAAGAGTCGGCTTGCTTGTTGTTGCGCCCGCTAGACGCTGCGGTTTGTCGACCAGATCACTCCGTGCCGCTTAATATGAATAGCCCACCCGGTGGCATCAGCTCCACGATGACGGTTTTGTGGTCAGACCAGTGACCCACGGATCGGCTCAGCGCTGCGCACAACTACAAAAGTGGACACAACGGCTCTAGGTGGTGGTGGCCCAGCAGTCATCCACGTTGTGCGGTGGGTCGGTCACGCCATGTCTGGGAGCCCTGTGTTCAGTGCTATCGATCTGAAAGACGGGTCGGACGTGGATGAATGAGAGGGACATGCGGTAAACACCCCAAGTGGCATGCTATGGTAGTGGCTGGTCATGACGCAGGGGCTGAAAAAATGCCCCTGCGACTTTTAACAGGATGGTCACGCAGGCGATGCAACCCCTGCGTGCCTTCGCGAGTTCGTACTTCGACGATCCCTTCATTAACAGTCGTACGGATGGCAAAACGGACATCCAAGTTCATCTGGAACACCTACGGGAGGTGTTCCTCGTCATCCGACAGCAGAAGCAGTACGCAAATTTGAAGAAGTGCATCTTCTTCACGGAGGTAATCCCTGTCCTTGGGGATTTCGTGGGTGTCAAGGGCGTTCGCGTCGATCCCGAGAAGGTCGACGTAATCGATGCTTGGCCGGATCCACAGACCGCCAAGCCGTTGCATCGGTGGTTGGGCCTGGCCAACTACCTTCAGAAATACACGCGAGGCTATGCTGGCCTCGTGCGCCCGCTGACGTCACTCCTTAGGAAGTACGTGACGTGGGAATGGAATGCGGAACATCAAGCCGCCTTCGAACAGGTGAAGAAAAGCCTCCCCGAGGCTCCGGTGCTGGCCTTGCCGAACGTCGACAAGCCCTTTTCACGTCGTGTGCGACGCAAGCGACTACGCCATCGGGTGTGCGCTCATGCCGTTCGACGACGCGCAACAGGATCGCGGCGTCTGGTACCAGTCCCGCCAGCTGAAGCGGGTGGAACGCAACTACCCGGTGCATGACAAGGAGCTACTTGCGATGAAGAATTCTCTTGTCAGTCCGAGTCTATCTGCTCGGAACGTCGAAGGTCATGATGTACACTTATCCCGCACCTGAGTCAGTGCATGGCACGCTGGCTCTCGTTCTCGAGGAGTACAACTTTGTTGTACTCTACAAGCCTGGTAAGCAGAACATCCTCTGTCTCGACGACCAAGCTATGATCTGCGCGAGCACAAATCATCGGATGATGCACAGTGTTCGTGCATCCGCTGCCTTTGCACAGAGTCGCCTTCTGTGGCGACTCTCTCTGTTACCCCGCAAGTGGTGAGCACGTTGTGTGATGAGATCATCGCTGCCCACCAGCACGATACGTTCTGCCGCGCGCTGCTCGCATATCTGGCGGCGCCATCAGAAACTTCCATGAAGTCTCTTTCGTCGAAAGTTCGAGTGCGTGCGCATTGCTACGCGCTCCAAGGCGGCCTGTTATGGTACCAGGTCGATGCTGCCGAGCAACCATGGGTAGTTGTTCCATTGGACGAAGCCTTGCGGATTCGTTTCATCTGGGAGCATCACGATGCCCCCCCCCCCACGAGCGGCCATCTTGTGTCAGCACACGAAGCCTGCGCCGGCCACCCGCGCGCCTCTGAGATCGCTGCCTGTTCCCACAGACGACCCAACGCGAGCTCGATGGCTACAGGGAAGGGTCACCGCTGTCACGTCGCGTGACTCGAAGACAGGACGAAGAGCCGTGTTGGGGACAAGGATTTGCTATCGAGGGCTAACACGCAGTGAGCAACGTGGGATCCACCAAGTTGCTACCCAGGTTCATCGGCCCTTCACACTGACGCGCGCGAGTGGCCACGCGTACGCCCTCGACATCCCGTCGAGGATGCGACCGCGCCCGAAGTAGAACGTCGGGTGTCTCAAGCGGTATCACCGCCACGAGGATCACTTCCAGGTTGATCACGGTGGATCGCCCTCGCAGTCGCAGATGTCGCCGAGCGAGTCGGCAACAGCGTCAGCGTCACGTCGCTGCCTTCCGCGCCAGAGGCACAAGTAGACCTTCCCCGCTGCCTCGGGCACTTGCCACGCTGAGCCGTGGTGACACGCTCACGAGGGGCGCTATCGGCAGAGTGCTCGCACCAGGTGGGTGAGCGAACGGGTGCGTTCAAGGCCAAGCCTACAGCGCAGCCATCAGCGTCGGCGGTGCCGACACCGCAGGCATTGGAGCAGCGGCCACCGGGGCCGCTGCAGTTAGAGCACCCGACGCAGTCGAGGCCCGGAGCTCCGCATGCCTCTCGCGGAGTTCACCCATCAACAGGTGGCGCTCACGACGCACCACCTCCACGTGCCCCTACGTCGCTCGCAGTGCCGTCACGGCCATCAGTGTATCGACGGCGCTCGGTGGTGCCTCCGACGGAGCCACGATTGTACAAGACGACGAACGCGTTCCAGGCTTGCCGGAGCGCTTCGCCGGTGACGTTGGGATCCCAGAGCGCCAGCGCCAGAAGATGCGTCAATGCGCCTCAGAATCGACGCGTTGAGGAGACTGATATTCCAAGGCTCGACCTCGGGATACGTGGTGTCCATCCTGTTGCGTCGCAGTGGGCGTACATCGCGACGCTGAATCGCGGGCTTGCGCTCGCGATTCCCTTCTACGCTGTCGTCGCCATGCCGGAGCCGCTCGAACAGTCTGCAGCGGTTCTCATCCAAGATGGTCCCAGAGCGGACCACCTCCAGCGACCTCGTCGACGAGGTCGAGAGAGGCGCTCGTAATCCCGGACGGCGCGCGCGATCGGTGCGCGTCGGTCGTCGGTGGCTTCTTCAATCTGCCGGGTCGCGTCGGGCAGACGCGATCCTCTCACATTGCAGCTCCAGGGCCCTTTCCATCCTACCTGGAAGGTGCAGATGCCCCGGAGCTCACCTTCTTCTGAGTCACTCGGTGAGCGACTCCGCACGCTCAACATCGGCAAGTCCGTTGAGCCAATGCGCAGTTGACTTACTCTGTGTCTTCGGGCGTCCGCAAGGATCGGCTGCCAACTTCTTCGCAAGATGCAGTGTGGTCGTAGGGACCACACAGCAAAATCCCCGGTGTTTGTGTCGCGGGCCATCACATGCGGCCGTGTCGCCGGCCGTCGCCGTTCTCACCTCTCTCCCGCCTTCGCAAAATTTGTCCCATCACATGATTGGCTGAAATGCGGATGATTATCAGCCAATGGGGCGCTTCAGTAGGATTAGGTATAAATATGACATATATAGGACATGTAGATTTTGGTATATGTCTTAGTAGAATATATGGACACTGCAATATATTCAGTTCTGGTGTTCCCTCTAACCACACAGGCCCTGACGTCAGCGGGACGTCAGGACGAGTGAGCGGCCAACATCGCTCAAGCAGGCTTGCTGGGACTGCGTACAGCGTGTATGCTGTGGTAACGGGGTGACAGCAGTCCCGTTACAGTTGACGCAAAATCGTGACCTGCAGTGCAATTCGCCATTGAGTGCTGTGGGCCTTCTTGCTGTCGAGAAGCTGCAGCCATTCCGACGGTTGTTGTCTGAGTCTGACGACCTGTGCGTGAGGCAGCAGTGCAAGCAGCAGTTCTGGATACGGTAATTCCCGCAAGAGTTTCTGCCACAAGTCAGGCTGCTTTCGTAACCTTTTCCAAAGTCCAAGGGCCTTGTCGTCTGTCGTCACGAGGTCCTGCAGCTGCTTGCGGGAGACTGCGACTTAACCCACCGTTGTGCGCAGACATTGTTGATGCTGCGAGCCTCACGGGCGTCGACGGATAGCGTATGCGTGTTGTCATTTGCAATGGTGCGCTTGCAGAGCCTTGCTTCGTATTCCCCACGTGTGGACTCCATGCGAGGTGGGCTGGGCGTCACAAAGGCGGGGTCGTCGTCCAAGGCAGTGGGCGAGATATGGCGAGCGGGGTCCTCCATCGCAAGCATGGATCCGTCGGAAGGAGCCGAGGAGGGTATATAGTCCGGGTCCCCATCGTCGTCCGCTGGTGCCTCAAGGCGTCGACGCCCGGTCGGTGCGAGATAGTAGACGCGTGGACTGATGGTGAGGAGTCGTGAGATCTATCACCTTGGTCTGCTTGGTACAACGGGCCACTTCCACGACGGTTTCGTTTTTGGCGAATGGGCCGATGGTCAGCTGCTCAGGTTTGCGCTTGTGCAGTTTGCGGAAGACTGGAGGCAGCGTAAATGGCGAGTCTGGATGGCCCAGGATGGCACGGTTACTATCACCAAGTTGAACTGCGGGAGATTGGGCCATCGAGCCTAGGTGGTGCAAGCGTTTAGCCACATGATGATGGCCACGCTGTAAGAGCACTGGATCGTCTTGAGGCCGTTTCCGTGGTGCGTCGACAATCCGTGGGACATTTTCGATCCGAGCAGCGCGCTGAGGCACCCGACTTGCGTGTCGGCATGCCAGGCTGGAGTGGAGCCGTGGGACTGAGGTGCAGGCGGATTGCTGTTTTTTATGTTTGGTAGCGACGTCATCGACCGCGAGCACGACATCTGGTGACGGCGGCTGCGAGGGATCTGCATCAACATCAGCATCTTCGTAGTCCATGTTGGCGTCGCTGTCTGCGGGTAGAGGGCGACTGTCGCCGCCACTGTCCCGCGCGGCCGCCTTGCCTTGGGCTCGGTCCCACGCGCTGCGGTGCGCGTCCGTTAGTGCCGGCATGGGCCGTGCAAAACGAGCTTCCTGCGAGGCTGGAAGGCCTGGTTTATACTCCGCCTGTGCGGTTGGCCGCGAATTGGGGAGTGATTGGGGGACGAGCCACAGCGAGCACGTACCGCTCTGGCTGCACAAGCTGCGTTACAAACTGAGCTACGAAGACGACGAGATCAACACTTAATCCAACTACAGCATCGTCGCCTCCTCGTGTCTCTGCTCCAGCGCGTCGAGCTCACTACAGATCCCGAGACCGCACTCCGTGCGGACCACGAGCTCGCCTTCTCCGTCTCCACAGCCGAGGCACTGCGCGTCGCTCCAACGAGTGCGGCCGATCCACACTCACAGGGCCCGCCGCTACCGCTGCCACGCCGGCCATGGCTACCGGAGCCAGCCACCCGATCGTCAGCGCACACGACCATGACGATGTTCCCCGGACATTCGCGCGTTCTTCCTCCCCAACTCGTCGGCGTAGAATAGGCTAGATACGTTACCACTAAATCACGTAATAGACTACCACCACCACCGAAATTCGTGGCGATAGCTGGCTCCTGCTCTTGCAACTCAGTCGTGCAACTTGGCCTCAATCCAGGCACCTTTGGCCTACCTACGAGCTCATCGTGGCGCTCCTTAAGCACTACAAGTCTGTCACCCTCTCGCACCGGCGCCGTGCACAAAATGCGGCTGCCGACGCTCTTGCCAATCTTGCACTTGATACTCGGACCACTTCGGTCTTGGACACGACACACTCGCCGGCCCCGATGCGCTGCCTTAGTTACACAATGGAAGTAGGATGCTGCCCAAGTACCACAATATATTCCTGCTATCTAGAACACTGACCAGCAACCGCGCCAGTACATGGACGCCTTGTGCGCGCCAGAAGTATCAGTGTACGCTGTTCATGGAACTGGCGCTGGTTTCAAGGTCCCTGCGTCAAGCAGTCGCTACGGGTAGTTTCCGTCAACAGTATCGATAGAGACGTGTGTCAACAAAGTATGTGGTATAATATATTCAACATCCTCATTCATGTCATGCCTGCCTGGTTAGGCGAGCCAGACGGCGATACATAGGTGTTTGCGGATGGCTGGTGGCGTAGTGTGAGATGACCCGGAAAGTGACGTGGTGTGGTGATCGAGCGCCCGGCCACATCAGCCATGCGGTTATGGTAACGGCAGTGGTGTGCCCATTCACAATGCCGGAATCGACGTATATCAACATTGCTTTTGTGAAGAATCTTGTCGGCGGCTGTGGTCGTTGTTTGGCTGCGTTCATGGAGCGAGTGGTCCCCTTAGCGCAGGGGGATATTGGTTGTTTTCTTGAGTTGCGTGCGAGATACATCGCGTCAGTTGGAGCCGGATCTAATTCTCTCCAAAATATGCAGTAGACGGAGGCGCTCTTCATGCACATCACTTGTGTCGAGTTCAGTTCAGTTCAGTGATATATTGAGTCCAGTTATGGACTCCAATATCTACTTAGACTATATAAGTATTGTCAGCGGATGTCTTCGTCGCCGAAGAATGCTTCCTTACCCCAGAGATCGGTTCCCAAATGCTGGAGTATGGATTACTTGTGTCAAGTTCGCGAACGGCAGAAAGTGAGTTCTCGCCGGTTGTTGCCTCGGCGTTGCCTAACTCCTCCGGTAGCAGGGCCCCGTAGCACTTACAGAAGGATGCGACACGGAAACCTGTCGCGAGCAACCACCCCCAAAGTAGAAGCCAGGTCTGCGACCTCCTTGATCGCATGAGGCTTTCCGGTCCATTTTCTCTCTAGTGATTATGTCACTAATGACGTAATATACTCCATCTTCCACAGGTCTCCTCTGGCAACTAGGAGAATAATGCGACACGAAGACGGTGTATCTGCGACGCCGCCACGAAGGCCACATTCCAAGGATCCAGGCACCAGTGCAAGTCGATATCCTCTTCTTTCACAGCGGCAGCCGGGACAGCCAACGAGCCGGTGGGCCGCTGCGACCTGCCGGCTATCACCTTGTGAACACTGCTGATGCTGCATACATCGGGACGGTCTACCACGCCACGCCAGTCATCAACAGTCATACTAAATCCCAGCATTATCGCCATCGTCAAATGGAGTCTTTTGGCGTTGCATTGGCCCCGCAAACACCCATCGCAAATGAAAGGCCAATGGACACTGATCTTGTTGTGCTGAAGCAGAGCCGATGACAAAAGGCAACGCCTGTCAAGTTGCTGAGCAAATATGTGTGGAGGACGTTGCGTTTGATCAAGCGTGTGTTCAGTGAACGACACTGAACACACCCGCCCATCTGGCGCTCAGCTGATGCCCACGCCACGCAGTCACTGGCGTGTCTACGCATGCGTGGCACTGGTGTGCCATATGGCCATTGCGGCACTCTCGCATGGCAAGCAGTGTCAGATCGCCGCAGCCGACATTCAGAGACGCGTGTGTGTGATGCTTTCATGATCACGGAATTGATTAGTTGGCAGGACCACGGCAACGCCGCTGCTCCTTCCACCATTGATTGATGACCAAAGTCGTCATCGCCACACAACACAGCGTATTCATGCTTTGGGCTCGCGGTTGAAGTTTATCATTGCCAGCTCAGAGCTGTGTGGATTCAATCCACCAGCACCAGACGGTAGGAGCATTAGCTGGTGGATGTCACCAGCCTTGCAGCCTCAAACGACCACTCACTTTCGCCGTGAAACCTGTCGTCCACAGAGAAAGCCGAATGTGAAGCCCATGCTTCTTTTTGTGTGCATTTGTGTGTGTTCAGTGTTGAATTGAACGCGGTCTGCGTCACCAACCAAAAGCTCTGAGCATCTGATTTCCTCCAGGTCCCGCCAGCACCAGCACGTCAATGCCCAGGCATGCCGGCGCGTGGATAACTGAGTTCTGTCTTCCACCACGACAACAATCGAGCAGCCAACGAAACACAACACATCCATCAGCAATGGCGCAAAGTTCGTCGTCGCCAATCCCTGTGATACACATTGACGCTTGCGGGGAAAGAAATGGTCGTGGATGCCAGGAAATCGTCGTGTATGCGGTCATAGGTTCTATTCATTCTCGTTCGGGACGAGGTGCGGAGGCTCAAAACTCCTCGTCCGAAAACAAGCCCCCCGGCGTACATCCGAAAGTAAGACGGTCATAGCGGCCGTCCGATTGTGGTTCTTGGTCAAAGTTGCAGGAGACACTGCGCGTGGCAACATGTGGAGACTGGTGTGATGCTCAGCTGAACACGGCAACGATGGTGTTCCTTGCATCATTGTTTGTTTGATCAGTAATCACCAACGTCATCCGCGCCAACCACCACCATCTGTCGTTCCATGGAGATGCACGTGCAGAACTGTTGTTTGGTTGGGTCAATTACGTGCGCTTTAAGGTAACGTAGCTAGCCGAAATATTTTAAGAGAGACCACGCTGACATGGTCGCGAATGTCAGGGCGGGCTGCTCTCCGTCGGTTGCGCTCGGGACGGTGGTCGGTCGCTCGTGGCTGTGCGGGTTGGTGAACGGTTCGTGGAGGTCTTGGGGAAGGCTGGGACTAACGCGAGTTTCCGTTGAAGCGGCACTTGAGTCCCCAGCGAGGGGAAGGCGAATGCACGTGCACAATTGTATCTGTCAGCGAACATTGACTTCACGAAGCCGCCTCTGAGTCAACACCCACCCTTTTGTTTTTGGGGACTTGTTGTGAACAGCGAGAGGCCAATCGTTGTTTTGCTGTGTGCACATGCGTGTGTCCAGCACCGACAATTCCAGTCTGTCGGCATGAACACAAACCGGCATTGCGAACATTGAACACAAACACATCCACACAGCAAAATGAAGCAGGAGTTCCCAGGTCACGGTGCGTCAGCAACCAGCATCCTGTAGACCACAACGTCAATGCCACACGGTTAGGTTGATTGGTCCTGAACACACAAAGGTCATCGTCGTGGACGCCAGTTGCACGCTCCCGCACAGTTGAGACTCGCCAACATAAGTCATTCCAACATGTGTGGGACACCCGTGCGTGTGGAGTATGATGTGTGCGCACCACGAATGAACGCTGGTGCAGATGGTCTGCTTGAAGTGATCCATTCGGTTCGCTCGGTGCATTCTCAGGACTACGCTCATTTAGGGGGCGGTTCTCCATCCTCACCCACACTCATCTCGGCGCAGCAACTATATTCTCCATCGTGCGTGGACATCCGTATGCAGTTGCGGCTGATCTGCACAGCATTCATTTTGCGATCGACCAGTCACCACCAAGCAATGATATCCAACGAGGTGAATCAAGATATGATTGAGGTGCGACGGCTCATGCTGCACATCACAGCATTCAAGGCCTCAAGCACGGGCTGGACCGCCAGTGACCAGCGTCGGTTCTGGGAAGGCCTGGGCAAGTATCCACAGGGCCCGTGGGCGACGATTGCGGCGTACATCGGCACGAAGTCGACGCGTCAAACCATGACCCACGCACATCGGCTGCGGCAGAAGCTTCGGCGCTGGAAGCGAAACATTGCATCACACACGTCTCCACGTAGCTGCAGCTCAAGCATAGTTTTCTTCGATAAGCAGCGCGAAGTCGACGAGGAGATGGCGATGGACTTGGCCGAGCTTGAGCGTCTTGCTGACACCATGTTGGTCGAGGATGGCCTTCTGCACGCAAGTGAGATGGCGCAAGCGACATCGACACCGAAGGCACTTGGCGGGGACGACGCAGACCGTTCGAAGTCAGATGATCGCAGCTGTGAAACAAGTGGACTTGAAAGAAGCAAGGGCAAGTGGACCGACCAAACAAATCGGTGCGAATCACCAGCTGTAAAGAATCAACAGCCTGATGCTTGTGTAGCTTGGTCCACGTGGGATCAACTCTTTGTGCGGTGCAAGCTGTAACAGCTGGTGTGCGACTCACATGTCACATGATGTGGCACACACTGAATGGTCAACTTGCTCGTGGACCGGTACAAGTGTTCGAGATTGTCCTAGAATCGTGTTCTAGAAGCAGATCTCACCTAAGTGCATGACTTTGTTTATCTCGTTAATGATCACTTTCCATTTTGCATCGCACGAATCAAGTCATTCGGTTATAGGTTATGAGCCCAAGTACGCCAGGAGCCAACGAGATCCTCAACGACATGAACTACTTCCTTTGGGAGTACAATGCACGAATGACGTTGGCACGGAAGGATCTGCTGGATCACGTGATGCCAATGAAGCAAGAGCAAGCGATGCAGCGGGCAACCGCGGAGTGGAAAGCCGCCGACATGAAAGCTCTTGCTGTTTTATCCAAGCTACTTAGTCCGATGTACCAGACAATGATTCGCGAAGCTACTACAGCGCTCGAGGCATGGGAGACACTTCGCGACTTCTTTGTGAAACAGAGCCTGCACAATCGGGTACGGCTGCGCAAACAGCTACACGAATTCCAGATGGACGAAGGAGGGAACCTCATGGAGCACTTCCTTCTGTTTGATGATCTGTGCTTGCGCCTTGCCGCTGTGGGAGATCGCCTTGGGGACGACGAGAAACTTGTAATTTTGCTGGGTAGCCTACCCAGCGAGTACGACAACATGGTGAAGATTGTGGAGGCACACGACAACGTGACGCTGCAGTGCGCCAAAGAGATGCTGCGTCGAGAGTTTGAAACAATTGCGAAGCGTGAGAAACAAAAAGGTGCATTCAAAGCCGGTGGTATTCGGAATGGAAGACATCCACGCGATAGAGCACGGGGCAATCAGCCGAAGTGGAGCAAACAGGACCGTTTCAATGACAACAAGATGGGTAAGAGCGGCGAAGATTCGCGAACGCACAATCGGCAAGGAAATCAGAGACACCGACGTTTCACGGGCAAGTGTTTTGAGTGCGGACGAGAAGGTCATAAGCAAGCCCAGTGCAACCAACGACGACAGAATGATGACGCGGATGAATATGTATTTTCGGCGACAAGCGAAAATAGCACGACATGGTTGCTCGATAGTGGGGCGAGCTCACACATGACATTCGAGGCAAGTGACTTTGTGGAACTTCGGAGCTTGAAGGGGGCCCTGACGATCTCTATCGCCAATGGCCATCGCTTGCCTGTCCGCGGCATTGGAACTGTTCGTCTATCTACACCCAATGGTACGGTGGTGCGTCTAACGGATGTCATGTATGTACCAGAGCTTGATCGAAAGCTCCTTTCGGTACACGCACATACTGCAAAGGGCGTGGAAATTCGGTTTGTGGGAGGTGTTTGCACGATTCGATTGAATGACAAAGTGATTGGCAACGTCAAGAAATGTGGGAAGTTATACGAATGGCGAGTGAAGGTCCCAGATGTGAAGAAGTCCGAAAAGAACGCAGAAGAGTGGAGCATGACGACCCCAGAAGTAGCGGCAAGCTCAACTTGCACACCAGACGCCAACGTCTGGCATGCACGACTCGGTCACCCATCCGCAGAACGTTTGCAAGCGGCTGTAGGAGCTGCAGAGGGAGTACCAGCGTTTCTCAGGCAAGTCGATGATGTGGCTGCATGTGAAGTATGCGCTCGGGGTAAGATGACCGTGAAGCCCTTTGCTCATGGATCCGGGAGCGCAGTGAAGACGGCGAAGAAATTGGAACTGGTTCACAGTGATGTGATGGGTCCAATGAATCCAGCGTCTCGCGGTGGAGCACGGTATGTGGTGACGTTCATTGATGACTTCTCGAGATTTACAGTTGCGTACTGTATCAAGTCGAAATCTGAAGTTCTACGGTGTTTCCGAGAGTACAAGCAACTGGTAGAGAACCAGGTCGGAAGCAGCATCAAGTGTATCAGGACGGACAACGGGGGTGAGTATACAAGCAAGACTTTTCGGGAATACTGCTCAAGATCTGGAATCGTCCACCAAACCTCAGCGCCATACACGCCCCAACAAAACGGACTCGCCAACCGAATGAACCGGACGCTTATGGACATGGCTCGTTCGATGCTGTACTACCAACAAGTGGAGAAAACGTGGTGGGGAGAAGCTGTCCAAACTGCTGTGTACCTGACTAACCGACTCCCGAACACTGCTCGTCGTGAATCGACACCCTACCAGCTCTTCTACGATGTGCGCCCACGTCTAGATCACGTTCGAGTCTTCGGAGCACGAGGATTCGTTTACGTTGACAAATCCAAGCGAGCAAAGTGGGATGCGAAAGCTCACAAATGTGTTTTTCTTGGATACGCCAGTGACACCAAAGGCTATTGTGTATGGGACGTTGAAGATGAGAGGCTGGTCGTATCCCGGACGGTGAAGCTTAATGAGAACCCGCCAGACGCGTACATTGACGCCAGGGCTTGGAGAACAGCGTGTGTCCACCAAAACCATCGCGTGATTATGATGACCAAGGCGAGTACGACACGCTACCACGAGTACAGGACGTGCAACCAAGTCCAGGTGAAGACGATGAGATGGATGTCGACGAAGATCCAGCAACAATTGACGACGCTCCAATGGACGTAGATGATGGTCAAATCACTGACCTTGTCCCACAACCAGTGCCAAGTACGATTGTGGCGGGGGAGCAAACTAGTTCCACTTACAATCGTCCTGCCACTGGTCTGCACCAAAACATCTTACACGAACCAAGACCGGCAATTCAGCAGCAGCGACAGAACGAAAGCGCAATTGTACCTCGAAAACACAATCGTCGTGCCACAGGTCTGCAGCAGAACATCACACACGAACCAAGACTGGCTATTCAGCAGCAGCAACAGAACGAAAGCGCGATTGTACCTCGTCAACAGCCTAACACGCATGAAGATCGACTCGTGTTCAGAGGACAGCCGACAAAAATCCATCGTACGGAACGTCAAGTTCAACGATTCCTTCCAAGTTTGCCAAAACCGCAACACGAGCTACTTCTACCACCACCAGATTTCCCATCGGACTCGAATCGAGGATACTATCTACCGGCGCCAGAATCGCAAAACGCCCCAGAAGAGATTGAGCAGATCGATCAGTCCGGCCCCGACGACGCAGAGGCACAGAACGATTCATCGGACACGGAATTGGAACCCCAAAGCAAACGACAGCGGGTTGATGATGGCTGTGAGCTCGCTTTGTCGGTGGAAGAAGTTCCCCAAAGCTATGAAGACGCAATGAAGTCGCCTCAGGCGGAGCAATGGAAACGTGCTATCCGTGCCGAAATTGCTTCTCATGTTCGAAACCATACATGGGATTTGGTGGATCGGCCATCTGGAGTGAAAGTTATTGGTCACAAGTGGGTATTCGCCGTGAAAACAGACGAACATGGCAACATCACGCGCTACAAGGCTCGTTTGGTCGCCTTGGGATTTCTTCAAACGTTTGGCGTTGACTACACCAAGACATACTCACCTGTTGCTAGTCTGAACACCATTCGCGTCTTTCTCGCAGTGTGCTGCCATTTTCGGTTTCACATCAAGCAATTCGACTTCGAGACAGCGTTTCTAAATGGTATGCTCGCAGAAAACGTGTTTATGTCGATACCACGAGGAATCAATGCTCAAGCTGGCATGGTTTGCAAGCTTCGACGCAGCTTGTACGGGTTGAAGCAAGCGGCTGCTGTTTGGTATGACACTATCCGGAAGACGTTCAGCGACATCGGTTTCAAGCAATGTACGAGTGACAGCTGTCTCTTCGTTCGTGATGGAAAGCATGGACCCGTGTTCATCGTGTTGTACGTTGACGACTTACTCATTGGGTGCAAGGTTGACTCAGAAGCTGATGACATCGCTCGACAACTAAGCGACAAGTTCAAGTTGAAAGCACTGGGAGATGCACGCTACATTTTGGGGATTGGGTTGAAGTATCATCGGAACAAGGGGGAGTTGACATTGAGCCAGGCACACTACGTATCAAAGATGCTGGATCGTTTTGGTCAAGTCGATGCGTGTCCGGTCCGCAATCCTGCTGAAGTCGGTCAAGACCTTTCGCCATCCAGTGATCATCAACTTTTCCCAAACACCCGAAAATACCGAGAGTTAATCGGGTCTTTGCTCTATCTTGCCAATGGATCACGTCCAGACATCTGTGTCATCGTGGCCAAGCTATCTCAGTATCTGGATACTCCCTACATGATGCATTGGCGTGCCGCCGTACGCGTGCTTCGGTATCTATAGGGAACACAAGAAATGGGTCTCAAGTTTATGCGAAGTGACCGAATTGAGTTGGTGGTCCGAGCATTTAGTGATGCCAACTGGGGTGGAGATGAAGCAACTCGTCGATCAACATCCGGCATTCTCGTCCAGGTCTCCGGTGCTCCCGTGGTGTTCAGAAGTAAGAAGCAAAGCACGGTTGCATTGTCATCTGCAGAAGCAGAGTACATGGCATTGTCCATGGTGTGTCAAGAAGTGATGTGGGTGCGACAACTCCTGACAAAGATGGGATTGAAGCCATCCTCTCCAACTCCAGTGTTGGTCGACAACAAATCTGCCATTTGCATGGCCACCAACGCAGGCTACTCTCCACGCGCAAAACACATTGCTCTGCGCTACCACTATGTTCGAGAACAAGTACAGCACGGCACCATCAAGCTTGACTACGTGCCCACGAAGTTGCAAGTCGCGGACTTCCTCACGAAGGCATTGCCATCGCCACAGCTCAGTCGACTCATTGCCTTGAGTGGAATGACGACAAGTTGAAGGGGGAGTGTAACAGCTGGTGTGCGACTCACATGTCACATGATGTGGCACACACTGAATGGTCAACTTGCTCGTGGACCGGTACAAGTGTTCGAGATTGGCCTAGAATCGTGTTCTAGAAGCAGGTCTCACCTAAGTGCATGACTTTGTTTATCTCGTTAATGATCACTTTCCATTTTGCATCGCACGAATCAAGTCATTCGGTTATACAAGCCTCCGGGCAATCCGAATCAAGACTCTCTTTAAGAGTGCTTTGACTTGCTCAGCGCCTCAATATACGCTACTTTAATTCGCTTGACCAGTTAACTTCATCATCATCACTATGCGGAGTTTATTGTATGTCTGTACTTAGACTGCCCCCTCCGTGTGTCACGAGCTTGGGAGCGTGTGTTACCACACGGCTTGTAGCTGACTTCACTTGATGAAATTTTCCGCCGCTCCATTGGTATGCGAGACCGCTTTCGTTGGATGTTGTTCGCAGCCACCGACGATTCCGAGAAGATCACTCGAGTCCACTGGGTTCCTCATTCTCTGCTGCTTGGGACGGTCGTGTCGCGCAACGGTCCCAGTTGACTCTACAACATTGCTTTCGTGTTTGGTCTACTCTGAGCAAATACAGCTGGTGTTTCAAAGGTTTCCGGTATATCTGGCCTGAGAAACCTCCAGGCGACGCACGCACACAATGTCTGTCTGTCTGAACTTGCGGTCTATGTGTACGACTCGGAGTTAACACTTATAGCCTACTATTTACTACACGCACACAATGTCGTCTGAAAATGTGAAATGTGAAGAGAAGGTCAGCCTAAACCTTCGTCTTCGTCCTTGCCTTTATCTGCGCGACACCGCTTTGTTCTAATCTTCAGCAGCAGCGATGCGAACCGGCTTACGTTAGTCGTTCATCGCGGATAATATGTTTGCGGATTAATGGGTTCGGCATGAGCGAGCGCTTGAGGTGAAACTAAGCCGACTACTAATTGGAACTGCCCAGAGCTAGTATTATAGAATAGCACCGTATTCTTCACAAGCCTATTTTGAAAACTCATCAATCCACAAAGCTGGGACTGCTCACCAGCTGAAAGGCGCCTTGTGGAAGTCATACCCGCATTGGCGAGCAAGCTTTTGTGCTTCAACCACAAGCGTCGGTGGCCCGCATGCCAACACAGGCACGCGCTTGCCCTGGAAACGGCTCGTGTTGATCACCTCATCCATCACTGGGCGACCTGGTCGGTAGGCCAAGTGTTCGCCGTTTTTGCACTTCACGAAGCCTTCAGCGTATGCCTTGGACACATGCGCATCCCACGTGATCTGAGTCGATGCCGTGCTCATTAGTGCATTTAGATTCTGCACACTTTGAGTGACACCGTTCTGTGACGGCATCAGCGCGTCGCACATAAGCAAGTCCGCTTTGTGGCGCACCGCCCACACTACATGGTAGTCCACTGACTTGTTGCTAGGGTACGCTTGCTTCTGGTTCAGCAAACTCAGCACGGGGGTGATGCCCACACCACCGGTGACGATCACCGCCACATCATAAGCGTCAACATCGATGGACGGTTTGCGAAACGGTCCACACAGCGAGATGTTGACGGCGTGCTTCTGCTTCGCTTCGTGCAACAGCGCGTCCGTGAAGGGGCCCCGACCCATGGATTTGATGCAGAACGCGATAGACTGCCCATCCGGCGTGACAATGGCAGAGAATGGATGCCCCTGCACTGCCGAGACCGTCGGGACGTTGATCCAGAAGTAGGAGCATTCATTCATGGTAGCTGCGAACGTCTTGACACTGCGCTCCAGTTGCAGTGTGGTGACACCGGTAGACTGGGAGACCGTCAGATTGGCTTGGTACTTGCTCGTGTACGACATCCACCATCGCAATAGCATACTGATGACGTAGCATGTGAGAGGAAGTGTCAGTGGATATCCAATCGCCACTGGTGCATGGAGAATCGAGAAGACGAAGCCAACAATGGAGAGAACGCGATGGCTTAAGTAGAATACCTCGAACATCTTGTCGCGCACAAACTTGTTGGCCATAGCGCTCATCGTGACAAAGCAGAGGAAGAAAATAAAGCGACTCAATCGAGAACTACTGGTCGACAAGGGCGGCACGGCATGCCTCCCCATCCAGACCCCACACCTGGGGCATGGGAGAAGGGGCCACCAAGGCCCCCTCCGGAAACGCAGCTCGGCAGGCTTCGGCGTATTGTTACGACAACGTATGCTCTTCGTCTAGACGGCCAGCGGCGACTGATGACTGAAGACGAAAGTGAGGCTTTGGACGCCTATAWTCAAGGCAAGCTACTTCTACCAGCYCCTCCCTCTTTCATGGTGGCTACGCATACGCTCATGGAACGTTCGCTTTGCGAGGATTGGCATCRAACGACCCAGSRGCKCTGGCTCATGGCACGACTACAGCCCAACATGTACCTGGGCAGAGATGGTGGGAAAATCGCGCTGTTCCAACAACTTACGGAGAGCACGGAAGAGGGCAGTAGCCAGCGAGACAAAGTGGACCAGTTGGCATTAGACACGAAGAGAGCGCGAATTGATCTTGATGCCCAAATTGTCCGCATCTCGATTCCGAAAGGCATCAACGGGGAGCGATGGATCGGAAGCGAATTCAAGCTGCAGAAGGGCTGGATTCGTTTTGTCGCCGCGCATGCAGATGACAAGCGTAACTTGTGTGGCGACATCGCCGACACAACGCAGCAAGCGATGTACCGGATCCACGTTGCCAGCAGTGAGATCATTCATCAACGGCAACGGATGTCCTGGATCAGCCAGATCGTGCCGGGTAATGTCGCCGAGATCCGCAGCCTTGAACGATACCTGCTCCCTCGCCAAGCGCCAGCGCAATACGAGATCGTCTTCTCCTCGTACAAATGCCCTGATCGACCGCAAGGGATATCCAAGATCGTGATCGACCAGACAAGTCTGACGATTCATCATCTCCCGCTCTTCCGTCGACGCCCCTGCACGCAGTGCTATGACCCGACACACACCTCCGGGCGGTGTCGGGTCACGGATCGGGCTGCTGCTCAACTCGGTCACCTCCTTGTCTTCTCTTCCAGTCCACCTGAAGCGGAGGTCTCCACCCCTCTGGATGTGGATGTGCTGCGCCGTCCAACGCGCTGCGCCTCCACCATCCAAGCCACGTTGGTGTGCTCGCATGCCCCGGAGTTCCAGCCAACCGTGCACGCGGCACACGCGGGTGACCTTCGTGCAACCTTGCCCGACCAGGATGGCACTCACCCAAAGCCGAGCGACATTTATGGGGTGGAACAACGCAGAGTGGCACGGAAGGAATCACCGACTGTGGACAGCGAGTCGGACGGCAACGACGGATTCATCACGCATCGCAACCGATCGACGATGAGAGCCCTCAAGGGGGCACAGACGAAAAAGCCACGTCCGGGCAAGTCAAGACAGCCACTGAGGCAGTCTTCGCAGTCGTCGGGACCCCGCATGCTTCGTCATCTCCACAGGAGATGTCGAGTTCTTCCTCCAGTGATGAGGATGTCCGCGTGGAGATTAGCCCACGCCAAGCGGCGGCTGCCGCCGCTCGAGCGAGAAAACGTGAAGCAGACAGGCACTTGCGCTTCTGGATGCCATCGCTTACGACGCGGCTCCCACAATTGGCGTCAACGCATCTGGTGCGGACATGGTCGCACAGGAACGCAACGTGCTTTCGCGGGACCAGCCCGCCGCCGACAACAGTGGCGAGAAACCATCAACGGGTCCTGCGAGCACAAACGACGCCTCCCAGGCCGAAATGTCCAGCCACACCCGCCTGCGGAGGCGATTCCACCAGCGCACTCCGACAACGTTTCCTCCGACACCTTCCAGATCGGAATGAGCGGTATCTCTCTCAGTGCACCTGCTCGACTGGAATCCACGCGTCTTGATCCGGCGACACCAGTGGCGCACCAGGACCGAGAGCTCGAGCGGCTGCGCCGGGGACGCAATCGCACTGCCCGCAGACTTCGCAACTTAGGTGAGCACGGTCCTGCGACGAGCCCAGGTAGTTGAGCAACTACAATGTCACTATTCGGGGACGCTGCCGCGGCCCCTGTCTTTCTCCAGTCATCGCGACGTCGGAAGGCAAGCCCAGCACGCAGGTATGATTGCCCACTCGGATTCCAATCCATGGCATATAGTGGCCCACAGCCCCGCAAGACTCGCAAGGTGATCGACTTGGTGAGTCCCTCTCCCTCCATCACCGCCTCGATGGCTGCACAGCTGTCCGCTGAACAGGACGTGGTCGGTTCTACTGGAGGATCCGGAGGCGCCTCGGAGAAAGTAGTCCACATGCAGCCTCCCGTGAGCCCGTATTACACGGCTCATCCTCCATCAGCTCCACGCCATCCTGATTCGCCAGTAATGGAGCTGAACGGTCAAGGGGAAATCGCGTCGCCTGCCTCAACGACTGCGTGCAACCGCCCAGGCACGCGTTTCGCAGCAAGGACACAAGCGCTGGGGCATTTGTGTCATCGATGGAAAGAAGCCAGGGATGCTATCCTCTCGGAAGGTCCGTACCCCACGACGAAGTCTGAATGGCTGCAGCGAACAGGAGACCGACTGGTCGATGGGGTTGATGATGGCTGGTGTCTTGGCAGGGCAGGCTATGCGCTAAAAGCGGCGTTCCCACGACGACCCGCGCCAACGCTGAAACCACATGGTATATGCGCCGTTGCTATAGGGCTTTGGCGTATCACCTTGACGATCTGTGTGCTCACGGCGATTTGAACCTGAAGACATTGCACGATCGCATCTGCACCGATGCAGAGAAACAACAAGCACGCACCTCCATGCGAGACAGAGTGATGACGGCTCGTCGACGCAAGCAGAAGGAAAGCGTGGCGACGTCCAAGACACGAAAGGACTGGGCGCACGTGGAAGAKATCTTCGCCATGGTTCTCTTCCTCCGCGAACCTCTCTTCAWTCTCGACATGCACGACTCTGGTTCTTCGTACTTCCAGATGTATTACCCATATACACAGGTGGATATCGACACCAAGGAGCCCGTGGATCGGGTACTGATCGCCGCAGGACCCCAAGATGCCATTTTCCAATTCATCGCTGGCATGTTGGCGCACCGTGTCATCCCGCTGATCATCGGGTCGCGACGTGAAATCGGAGCACTTCATGGCCATCCGCATGTCGGATGAGCGCTACGCGGAGTGGACCAGTGCGACTTGCGTGGATCGCATGCGCCAACGCCTTGACGTCGCGTTGCGCCGAATGGGGCTGCCTACGGTCAGCGCACGGGTACACTGTCTGACGGCAAATGGGGCCCGACCGTCCCGGGTGCTGGCGGAGTCCGACTCCGAATACGTTCCTTCGAGAGGCACATCACCTTGCCCCAGCTCCCTCGATCCACCCTCCACTGCCCCGTCCGACGCGATGGACGTGGATCAAGATGGCACGCAGGGGCCTGCGCCGGAGGCAACCGCCCCGCATGGAGGCGCCCAATCCGTGGCTCACGGTGGCGCGCAACCTGAAGCGATGGAGGTCGACCTGACTGACCTGTCCGCGCAAGCGCCGCCTGCGACCACAGAGCCAGTAGCCCATGACTCCGACTTCGTCACACCACCAGTGCGGACGACCTCAAGATGTTCCAAGTATGACGAATGGCTCCGGCGATTGGCATTCCTCTCCGACATCAAACCGCCAGCGAGCGACAGCAAGCAGCACGCTCAAAACGTCAACAACACCAGAGCGGTCAACTGGGCGAGCAGCTCTTTCGTGCATGGTATCCCGTCCAAGCGTCTACGACAAATGACAACGGCCCTTGCAGTCTGGGATGCTCTAAAGGCGACCCCGGATCGGCGGCACATGCTCTTACAGCAACTTCCGTTTCCGGAACTCCTTTTGGCTCGCTTGCCAAAAACGGATGTCATCGCTCTTGGCCAAGACCTAATGATCATGGCCAAACGCTGGGTGCTTCTCCAGGTCGCGTCCGGCCTCCAACGCCGCCATGGCCAGCGAGTGGGTGCGCATGCTCGACCGAGCACCGTCCACAACAACTAAATGGACCATCACGAAGCAAACGCTCATCTGGAGGCAGTTGGCCAAGCTTCCCCAGATCACGGACATCGGCACGCCCCTACCCAAGAACACGGACTCTTATTGGGCGCTTGTCGTAACGGCGCTGGTTTGGAGCCCGGGTTCGCCCACCAATGATACGGTCTGCCTCTACGACATGGCCGACCGCGCAGCGAATGCCCTCATGTGGGTCTAGGGTTTCAGCGCAAGAAATGCCAAGTAACGGTCGATGCGAAGCCAATGCCCCCCCCCCCTCGCTGCTAAGGGCACCGCCATTTTCGGACCAGGGCGACGACACGTCCCTGGTAACAAATCCTCTGCGCCCGTGCTGCTCTCCACGCGGCATCCTTACAGCAAGCACTTGTCGCTCCTCACCGCCAACGCACGTGGATTCAAGGAGCACAACCGAGATGCATGGTTCCGCCTCGCCAGGAAGAAGCAGCATTCTCGATGCGTGGACGTAATGTTCCTGCCGGAAACTCATGTCCAGCCCGCCGAAGTTGACGCCCTCGCTGCCCAGCATGCGGCTGGCTGGGGAAGGCGACCTCTCCCTGATGAGTGACTATCGTGGTGGAGCTCGACTGGGGATGGTAGGAGTGGGGGTGTCGCGATCTGGTTTTCACCGTCGACGCCTCTCTCCAAAATCCGTGCGCATGATGAAGAATTGTTGCTGGCACTGACGACCCACGTCACGTCTATGCTCTGTGAAGCTTGGCGTTGCATCACCGACATGAGAAGAGACACCAAGACAGCATACACTTTCGAGAATGCCAATCGAGTGTTCGAAGAGTTCTAGAACTGCATTAACGAGACGAGTGGCTGCCACGACATCAGCAGCAGTAGGCGCAGGAAGTCAGTAGCAACAACTATTGTGATCAATCTCACTCTCCAATTTGACTGCGTTCGAACAGGTTATGAGCCCAAAGCTCTAAGTTGCAAGAAACATCCCGAAGTGTGAACACCCTGTGACAACAAGAAGCGACAACATGAAGCGCCCAGACGACCTGCTCGGAAGTGAAAACTATTTTCACTGGGAATTTAATATGCGCATGACGCTTGCCCGAAACGGTCTGCTCGACCACATCCGAGTCGTCAAGCAAGAGCACCAAATGACGGACGAATGGAGAGTCCTCGACGAAAAGGCATTCGCAATCATTGCCCAAGGCGTCGAAGTAGAACCCCAGTCGAAGATCCGTCACGCGACCACGGCGAAACAAGCTTGGGCGTCCTCCGGGACTACTACAACCGAAGCAATCTGCAGAACCGAATCACCCTGACTCGCAAGTTGCATGAGTTCAAGATGGACTCAGGAAGCACCATGGCCGACCACCTCGACCGTTTTGGTGAGTTGGTCGTATCGATGGAAGCGGTCGGTGATCCGCTCTATCAAGCCCGTCAGATGGTCATCCCACTAGGCAGCTTACCTGCCGAATATGAAACCATCGTGACTGTCATTGAGAACGCGAGGGATGTGACATTGGACGAGGTAAAGGAAACATAGCTTAAGCAATACGAGAAACTCCAAAGCCAAGAGTCAACTGAGGGTGCCTTCAAAGCGCGCCAGCGTGGCCGGCGCCAACCCGATCGACGAACACCAAACAAATCGCATGGCAAATCAAAACATCCGAAACCCACGTGCGCATTTTGCAAAATCCCTGGTCACACGGAAGAAGAATGCAGGAAGAAGAAGCAGCAGCAAGGGGGTGAGACGCGGTTCATGGCACGCACCCAGCACGCACACACCGATGTCTGTGGGTGGCTTGTTGACAGTGGCGTGTCGTCACATATGACGCCCCACCTCGATGATTTCTGCGAGTATGAGAACCTGCGAAGACCGATCATCGTGACAATTGCTGACGGCAAGCCGATGCTGGCAATCGGGCGCGGGGCGATCAAGATGGTCTGCGACAATGGTGCAACAGTGAACGTATGCGATGCACTACACATCCCCAACCTCAACCGCCGACTCCGGTTCGTGCCAAAGCTCGTGGAGAGAGGATTGGAAACGCGTTTTGACGCCAAGTACTGTACGATCATCAAGGGGGGTGACACCATCGCTCAAGGTCAACGTCAGCAGAACGTGTATGTTCTTCGCACGCAGTGTGAAAATGCGATGCGGTGTGAAATGACTGCGCCTGCGGGCAAGTGGGAGCTGTGGCACGCTCGGCTTGGCCACGCCAACGTCGACGCCTACCATGACACCCAGCACGCGACCTGTGGACTGCCAACCGTGAACAAGAACACTCAATATGTCTGCGGTGGGTGCGCACAAGGAAAGCTGACACAAGCGTCGTTCCCAGCGGTGTCAAGCACGAAGACCAACGGTCCCCTGGAGCGGATACACAGTGATGTGATGGGGCCAATGAAGACCCAATCGACCGGAGGATCGTGCTACGTGCTGTCATTCGTAGACGACTACTCGAGGCATGTGACAGTGTACTTCATGAGCAGTAAACCGCAAGTCACAGAGTACAAGCGAATGATGGAGAATCAATGCGGGGTGAAGATCAAGCAAGTACGATCCGACAAATGGCTCAGAGTACACGAACAAGAGGTTTGTGGCTGCATGCCGTGACTCTGGCATCGTCCACCAAAAGACCGTGCCTCACAGCCCTCAGCAAAACGGTGTGGCGGAACGGATGAACCGCACACTGGTTGAAAAGGCTCGCTGCATGATGCACTACAAGGCGGTGCCAACAAAGTGGTGGGCTGAGGTAGTCGCAACAGCAGCCTATCTGATCAACCGCACCAGTTCAACAAACCGACCACAGATGACGCCACTTAAAGCTTGTTTCGGATCAAAGCCCGACCTACAACATCTTCGCGTGTTTGGTGCGATGGGCTACGCCCATATCCACGACACAAAGCGCACCAAGCTCGATCCAAAAGGGTTCAAGTGTCTGCTTCTCGGCTACGCGGCGAACGTGAAGGGATACAAAGTCCTCAACTTGGAGAGCGGTAAAGGCGAAATTACTCGCTCAGTGCAGCGCGACGAACGCGAGGTAAACGGCATCTACGACGAGAGCAATGAGACAGTGCCCACTGTTTCACCTACGCCCACCTCCTTGGACGACGATGACGATGAGCATACAGTTACGAAGGCACCATCCGCGCATGAGTCAGAAGATGAGGAAATGCCTGAAGGCATTGATAAAGACGACGACGAAGAATAAGTCCACGCACCAGAGACTGCGATCGTCAGAACAAAAGTGACGCCAACCATGCAGCCACCGATCTCGAACCAAACACCAGACGCACTGGTGTTCCATCCGCAACCAAACCATCGTGTGAATGGCAAAACGCAAGCATCGATTATGCCTTCCTCGAATCCACTTCTGCCTCATAGCGCACCACCAAACCCGCTTGTGCCACGCAACACACCGTCACACCAGCTCACGGCTCACAGGACTGCATCCAATCAGCTTGTGACGCGCGACCAGCCGTCCAACCAGCTCGCGCCTCACCAACAAAGGCGTGACCATGACCAAGTGCTTGAGCGTTTGTGAATCAGCGATCATGCTCACAACCCAAGCGACAGCAGCATCGTCGTCTTTGGAAACTCAGAATTGAGTGGGAGCGTGAGTGGCAGAACTCGACCATCCAAACGCCAGCGTGAGGATGATGCCGCGCAGAATGCATTCGAGGTTGCACTTGTTGCCTTTGACGTGCCAAGAACATTCCAAGTAGCCATGGCAAGCCATGAAAAAAGCGAATGGTTGATTGCCATCGCCAACGAGCTTGACGCACACAGACGCAACAAGACATGGACGAAAGTCAAACGCCACCCGGCGATGAAGATCATCAAAACCAAGTGGGTTTTTGCAAAGAAGAGAAACGAACGCGGAGAAGTGATTCGATGGAAGGCGCGTCTTGTAGCACTTGGATTTCTCCAGGTTCTCGCGATCGACTTCTTTGAAACCTACGCCGCCGTCGCCAACATGAGCTCCATTCGACTGTTCTTGGCTCTGTGCTGCGCGTTAGGGTACTTCATGGAACAACTCGACGTTGATACAGCGTTCCAGAATGCGGCCCTCGACGAGGAAGTGTACATCGAGATCCCCGAGGGGCTCGACGAGGATTGTGAGTTCGTTCTCAAGCTCAACAAGGCACTATATGGCCTGAAGCAGGCGGGCAACGCCTGGTTCAAGACAATCGACGGCCTCCTGAAGGAAATTGGGTTCGAGCCATGCAGTGGCAAGACGTGCATCTACGTGTACAGCAACGGCAAGGAACGCGTGTACATTTGCCTGTACGTTGACGACATGGGCGTCGCAGCCCGAACAAGCAGCAAGTTGACGACGTCAAGCGCGCCATTGCTTCGCGATTTCGAATCAAGGAACTGGGTCCTGTCAAGCACTTGCTTGGTATGGAAGTCGTGTACTGCAAATCCGAACGCA